>APFE030688116.1:61641-139513 GCA_000404065.3 Pinus taeda
ATCTAAAACATCAAACTGTGGTATAGATATGGGAAGTTTTTTTTGGACCAATCTTTCTGGAAAAGGTGGTGGATGCAACGGTTGCATTTGTTTATTTTTAATGTCATCATTTTGTTTCATTTGAGTTGGAGTTTCATTTTCATTTTCTTCATTTTCTTCTTGTTTTTCAGCTATTGGAGGTTCTTTTTGAAGTACCTTACCAGAACTCAAATTGATATTTTGTAAAGGTAATGTGGGATATGATGGTCCCTCATCTACACTATAAGTTGGTCTCTCTGCTCTATTATTTGGATTTGGTACAGGTTGAGCAGGAATCTGAGTGGGTCTAGGAGGCTGTTGGTTAGATGGAATTTGTAATTGAGGTGGATTTATTGGTGGAGGAGCAGGAAATGATTTTTTAGTGTGTTGGGGTTGATAAACAACTTCTTGTTGAGGATATTGTTGTTATGTTTGAGGATATTGCGAATGTGGCTGATGATACTATTGATATGGCTGAGAATATGGTTGGTATGGTTGAGGATATGGTTGATATTGTTGAGAGTATTGCTGAGATGGTCTCCATTGTTGTTGTGGGTAATTTTGGTGCTGCCATGGCATGGGTACATTCCAAGAATTCTAAGCATACATCTAATCTTGTGCAGGATATTGCAAATTCTGGTTTGGAAACATACCTAGAGGTGGAGGTCTTGGTTGCCTTTGTCTCTTTGTGCCCATGAAATACACATTCTCCGTATCTGTGTTAGCTGCCACATTACAATTATGAAAAATATTGACTTTAGAGCAATGAAATATATCATGATTTTCAGTACAAAAGGAGCAAACTTGAATGTTTTCTAATGGGCAGTCTTTCAAAGCATGTTTCTTCCGACATTTTGGACAAAAGACAACCATTAAATGATCTTCCTCTTCTTGTCTTTTCTTGGCTTTCAGAGTGTTAATTTGAGTTCCTAAGGTATTTAATAGATCTGTTTTGAATTCTTCTAACAGGTTTCCTATTTCAGCCCTTGTGACACTTGCTGAAGCAGATTTTGTGGCTTTGGATGATATAGTTCTTTTTCCATTTCTGGCTTTGCTCCTAGAATACTTTTCACATAAATCAGCAATTTCCTCGAAAGGTAAAGTGGAAATATCACCTTTGCCCATAAAATTAAGATCATCTAAGTATTCCTCTCGAATGCCCTTCAAAAATATTGTTCGAATCAGATCAAGGGACATGGTTCTATGTTTTTCTTTTTGTAAATTGTAAACAAATCGTTCCAAATACTCCTCTAAATTTTCATCCTCTTGTTGATTCATCGTAAAGATATCATCTTTAGAATCTTTCGATCTGCAATAAGGTTGGTATTTCTTTAGGAATATTTTCTCATGCCATCCCAATTAGTTATTACACTCACCAAGTCCCATGAACCATATTAATCCTGATGCTTTTAATGTTGCTAGGAAGAGTCTAAGCCTATGGGCATCATCCGTGTAACCATATGTGAATCTGGGTCTTCTGAAGCCATGCCATAAAAGTTTGGTAACACAGATGGAGGTATGTTTTTCATTTTTATTTGCTCATCATGATTTTCTCCTCATTCTTGAATAGGAAATTTAAAGGTTGACTCTTCCTCTTCCCTTTGATCTTGATGTTCAGGAGTGGGTCTTCTTGCTGATCCTCCTCCTTCCTCAGCCATTTTGATAGATTCCCTTGTTGATTTAATTCCTTGTTCATTGTCACTTGTTTCAAAGAGAAGTTGTTATAGTGATTTTTCTCCTTCTTGAAATGTTTCAAAATCAGTAGGTTCAGGGAGAGATTGTTGAGTTATTTTACTACTTTCTCTTTTTATAGAGGATTCAGGGAGATGTTCCTTCTGTGATTTGTGTGCCAATAGGATTTGTCTCTCTATTAGTGTGAGTCTTTGCCCTGATTTCTGTTTATTCTCTAATTTTTGTATGGTGACTTTCTCAGCTGGTGTTGTGTGTTCAATTTTTCCTAATGGGTCTGCTCCTAGCGGTAGGTTAGTTTTTGGATGGGGGTTTTTTATGAATCTACCTTTATCATCTCTAGATCTAGACATAAGCAAACATGACTTCTAAAATGATAAATCAAAATTAAATCTATGTTTTTGTTTGTTTTTGTTTATTTTATTTTATTTTATATATATTTTTAGAAATCCTCTAGTTGCGCCTCCCCGACAACAGCGCCAAAATGTAGTGACCAATCCAAGGTGCTATATTAGACTAAATTTAATGTCAACCAAGGTAGGTAAACTTAGAGGCACGTGTCTAAAATCTATGGACCTAAAAGGATCTCATCTAACTAAATAAGTGTCTATTGTGGCAAGCTACAACACTCTTTTACAAGAGATTGAGATATGTTTCCTTTCACAATTCAAACACTTATATCACCTAATTTAATCATCTTTTCTAAGAAAACAAAGTGTTACTAGTCTGAGTTTTCAATCCTCTTACAAGGATATCATTCACAAAAACTCTTTCAAGGTAACACACTAAGCATACTAAAAATCAAATTCATGAAAATCGAGTACATAGAAATACTTTGAAATTCAATATTCAATTAAACCTTTTACAAGACCTTGTTCAATAATTTAGCAATTGAATTTTCAAGCTATCACCATGAATCATACAATAACACTCGCAAGAAATTCTAATTGAATTAATAAACTCACAAGCAATGAAATGACATCAAACACTATTTAGATCTAAAGGCTAATGACCATGAAAATGAAACGAAGGTGTACCAATCTTCACGTAGGGCCCTTCCATGCTTCGATGGCACACTTAGAAAGCTTCAGGTAATGAAAACGTTAACACATAAACACTATAATTGATGAAACACTGCCTGCGATTAAGTTCTGGAAATTGATTACGTGCAAAACAGGGTTCTGGAATACGCAGTCTTAAGTCTGCTCTTCTCTGATCTCCTCCTAGTTATTACGGTTTACATCCAAATGTACATGCATTATCGCTTCATATTTTTCTGCTTTTACAATAAAAAAGGCTAGGTTCGTTTTTTTCTAATGTAACTAATTTCTAAAACAAAATGAAATCAGTTTAGGTAATCTCAGATTTTTGTTGCTTTTACAACAAAAAGGTTGGGTTTGACTAGCATTGACCATGTATGCAGGAGCTCCAGATTCGATGCTGAATAGATTTTTCACCATGTATGTACATCCTAGATCATGTCCTTATCCTCTGTTTTGATTTTCCTTCCATGCCACGTGTCACAACATAAACCAATTATAGGAAGTCATGACATCCCGTAATTTTGTTGAAAATTTCCAATTTTTAACATAAAAATCCATAAATTAAATTTAATGTAAGATAACAATTTATAATGCTTCATTAATCAATTTCAATGGACTATGAGGGGTTTATGGAGGAAAATGATAGATAAATGATGGATTTTTAGAAGAAAAGAATGGCAATAAAATAGTACCAACATGAAGTAAACATGTTTTGATGAAGGGTTTGAATAACCATATTGAATTTTTGGTTGAATAAAAACATAGGAAGTAATATGATAACCAACACAAGTGATTGATATGATTATTTTTGTGCAGGTTGAATTGCAGTACAATGTTTGCAGGTTGTATGACAATATAGTGGTTGCAGGTTGTGTGGTATAGAAAGGGATTGATACCGTGAAAATGTTTATGGCAGTGGAAATATTTGCAGGTTGTGATTGCAGTTTGTGATAGCCTCTTAATATGCATATTTAGTGATATATGATGATAGTGGATCCAGTTTGATAATTAGATGAAATAAAGGTCCAAAAGGAAGTTAATAGAGGAGGTTGAAGCCTGAAATAGGTTGGATCCTAGAGAAGGTTGGAGCCCACTCATTTATGAGGTTGGAGCCTAAATCAGGTCGGACCCCACACATTATTGGGGTTGGATCCTACTCATTCTTGACGTTGGAGTATTAATCAAGTTTTAGCCTATAGTGAGCAACTGCTTGTATCTTTGAGGTTGATGCTTCAATTAGGTTGTAGCCTATTGAAAGTGGAAACTTGCATATTTTTCGGGTAGTTTCCTCCCATAGATCGGAGCCTACAAATTGATGTAAATAATTGAAGGCTGAGTAGAAGAAGAGTTGGTGGTTTTCTCCCATTTGGGTTTCAAACTAAAAAAAAACTTGTCTCCTTATGATTTGATGCCTTATTGTTGTTTCTAGTTATGATACTTATATAATGATTCATTGTGATAAATAATAATATAATGTCTATGAGAACTGCTATATCAATGTATGAGTACTTGAAATTGAGAAATTGTAAAATTGACTCCACACTAATTCACCCCCTCTCAGTAACTTTTGGGTCAACACTATCGTTAGCGATGTTCTCAGCTAAATCTTGTTTATGTGTCCAACTGGATGATACCATTCCTGTAGTTGTAATACCCATCGATTCATTAATTTCTAGCATGTTCTCATCCATGCTAAGCATATGTTGTCAATTTTCATCCATTATAGGTTTCATTTATGCTCACAACGAATATGAGGAGCAAAATCATCACATATTAATAATGATAATTATCAACAATGGGTAATTCTTCCCCCCTTTGCCCAATGATGTTTCGTACAACATGGAATCTATTAAGTAACCTCAATGTGTTATTAAAAACATCGTAAATGAGAATTCCACTTTCATACCATTTACATAGTCATAATTTTTTTTAAAATATTAATTACTTATCTTGCTACTATGATGGTTCTCAATTAATAACTTTTCAAACTAGACAACATCATTATGTATTTATCTTACTTCCTCTTCATTCACACATTCATAATATATATATATAATATATATATATAATAATAAATAAATAAATAAATAAATATATATATATATATATATATATATTATATAATTATATATATATTTATTTATTTATTTATTTACTTATATATATATATATTAATATATATAATATATTAATATATAATTATATATATATATATATATATTATTATATATATATATTATATAATATATATATATAGATAGATTATATATATCAGCCATGCATTATTAAAGTTTCAGGAAAGCATCCTTTTTATGCCACTTTCATGGTTGTTGTATGGCTTCCTATTTTTTCAAGTGGACTCAGCTAGGTTCACCTAGCTATTTTGTCCTCTTCTTCTATCCCATTACTACCATTCATCTTACACATAGGATTTAACCAAGGTCTTGCACTTCTGGTTGGGTTTTACTTAAAATCTTATCCAAGGTTCCTTTTCTTCTATTTCACATATCAACAAATTAACCAAGACCAAACCACAAATGGAAAGAAGGAATATGAAGCGAAGAACAATGAAAAGATCACAACAACAATACAAAATAGAAACAACAAGTAGCCTGGTCATGCTCAAATTCAACAACCAAAACTCCAAATATGAAGCCAACAATAACAAAAAAGACATGAAAAACATTCACATCATGTATTAGCTTGCAAAAACTCAATCCCTTGAGGTTTGGTGTTTGGTGTATCCTTCAACACTATATATATAAACAAAAAAATTACACTGAGTCTTTTCTAAGGTTTATAACAACTTCGAAATTCTAGTTCACTTCTAAATAAGTCAAGAAGGATATTTCTCTGTATTTCAAAGAACTTGAGGGGATGCTCCCAAATCTCTTTTTGTGACATAGGTTGATGTTTCATGTGCTTGGAGTTCACATGAACTATTCTTCTTCTTCTTTTGCTATCAATCAAGACAATCTCTCTTTATATGTTCTCCAAAATACCAACATGAAATTGGCTTTATTTTCTCTTCAGCCTCTCAAGGTCTCTTTCTAGCCTTGCCAACATGATGTTCATCTATATCCCCAGAAGTTGAAGCATGTCTCAATAACCCTTGCATGCATGCCAATTTTGTGGCCCCATTGTATTCAAACTTGCCTTCTCTTTTTGCTTCCTAACGAGGATTTTATTTTCTACCTTTCATCTCTTTAGCTCAACTTTAAAGCTGCTAAAAGGTTCTACTCTAATAGGGGATCTTTCCCTTTCTTTCTCATGATACCCATGCCATGTTATACCATATTGTTGTTCATGGTTTTAATTCTTGCTAAAAAAGGATCTTCTTATGTGTTGTCACACACACATAGGTATTAGTTATATCAACATAAATAGAGTGAATTGTTACCTTTCTATGTCAACACCATGCATGTTGATCTAAAGCACATTTATCCATTGTTGTTCGCACATCTTAGGACTCATATAAGGCATATATTCTAAGAATAAAAAGTTCATGGTAGTATGTCTATATTCACATCATTCAAAAGCTTAAAAATTTGTTAGAAAGCAAATAACATATCAAGATATCCCATTATATTAGTTCACCATTATGATATCAACATATGCATCCAACACACAATCACTAATCAATTTCTACAATCATTTCACGCTCTAGGAAATTTAAAATAGCATATCAACATGTTTATACCCATTCTAATCAATAGATTTAAAATCAACATTTTACAGAAATTAGCACCCATGATCTCTGCAAGTTTAAAAACATATGCTTACCTTTATATAGTTAGTATAAAAAAAATGAAAAATTACTCATCAAAATGAATTTTAATTATTTTCATGTAGTCCATAACCAAAATGCTACAAGAAGCACACAACAAAAATCACTATCGATTGCTACACTCTGTAATAAATTTCAGTAATAATCCTTCTAGGCCCATTCAATCGAAGCGTTGAACTTGGGAATTTTGTTTCCACACTGTAACATAACTCTAACATCATATCATACTACATCAGAGTCCCAAATTTACCTCCAGAGGCACAATATTGAACCTTTCACTCTTATACCACTTTGTAACACTCCCTCCCACCCCCTAGCTCCATCTAGGACGAATGGGAGGTGTTACTTTTCTCTACCCAACTTCCATGGTCTTGTTATGGAAATGAGGTTACAGAGTTACTCTTATCCCAAAGTTAGCATAAAAATTTTTTGGAAATAAAATCACATTCAAATCATTAAGAGCTTTCTAGTGATATAAATTTTATCTCGACTTGACATCCAGATCATAGGATATGTCCATTTTAAGTTTCACCATTTAAATTCTACCACTTGGGTAAGGACCTGCCATGTGGCACCCCCATAGCACTTACATGGCACCCATGTAGAAACCCAACCCCACTTAGGTGGTTCCACATCAAACTTAGACCAACGTGGAGGTGACTCAACCCTATGCAACACTTTCCATGCCATCTCACCCATGGGCCCACAAGTAAATTCCATCACGTGAAATATGTAAATATTTCATTAATTATGGCTCTTCAGAGATCCAAATTTTCCATGCATTCACATTTGACAAGGTTCCCTAACCCACGAACCTCCAAACCTCTGAACATGGCCCATATCTCTCTATCCCCGCTATAATTTGTTTACCTTAGATGTTTGGACCTGTGGACTACATCACAACCAAGTCCACCACTATTCTTACCATCATAAAGACCTCAGACTTCCAAAGAGGTCTACTTTCCATGAAATTTGGTTTTGCTCCACCATTTTCTTCTAGGGCTCCACCTTGAGCCTCTACTTTTTCTGGCCTCACAACAGAGTCTAGCTTTGTGCTCCACGTAACATTAACCCCGAAGGGCCCCACACTAGATATACCTCACCCAGACCAATATTTGTTTGCTTCTTATTAAATCTATACCATCTAGAATCTAGATCCATAATGGTGCAAAATTTTCCCTTACTCCTGAATGCCTAGACTCTAGAACCTATCCAAACTACCCAAGACCAACTTAAAATGTAGGTGCTTCCTGGCTTATCAGATCATAATGAATTTCTAGCTTTATTTTAGTTATTTCAAGGAAATAACCAAGTGTTCCACGAGAACCTGGTTTAACCCAAAATATGAACAATCACACAAATTTATGTTGATTAATCAACACAATGAAATTTAAGTGCTAATTTATATTCAACCCTTCTTAACTTCATTATTTTGGCTTAAATGATATGATGAGGATCATAGTGACATGATTCGTCATATTCAAAATTGAAACAAGATAGTAATTCATCAATTATCTGTGAAGATGCTCTATTCTTAACAGTGAAAGGTCCCAGTATTATTGGAAATTTGAAAGACATTGTTAAATTATTGATCCATACTTATGCAATAATGCAAAAAAATATAGATATACACATAAACACAGAGGTGCAATAGAAATAAAACTTCATTTCATTAATATCAGAGACCTGAAATATGCTTACATACAAAAATGGAAATGAACTAACTAGAACGATGGTAGCTTATCTCTGAGAAGAGATGTGGCAACTACCTACCTTTGAATTGTGTTACAATGAGGTTAGAAGGCATATTTATTATTGAGCAACAAAGAAAAACCGTAGACATCCAAAAACCTAACCCTAGGAGATGAAGCACCAAAAGTATGGGCCCTGTTGGGTTAAATTGCTACATCAACTTCCCGGGGTCATGACTTTTCAATACAATCTCTGTTTGACATGCACGATAGCTCGTTAGAAATATGTATCTGAGTACTATAAATTTAAATTGAAATTATAAATGAAAAACCCAAGTTTTCCCTTTTTCCCAAAAATTTTCGTTTAGGGCCTCAAAATGGCTTCAGAAGTTGAGGACTCGAACAACTACCAAAAATAGTAAATTGTGCTACAATTAAGGAAACAAAAAACCTGAAAGAGAAAATGGTGGGGTCCAAGTGGAATAGGTGGGTGGAAATCAATATCCACCTTGATTAGACTTCCCCCCTTAGGAAGCAATGGTCCCCATTGCGTTGAGTGCCTCCATGAGATGTGGAAACTTCAATTGAACTTGGTCCCTAGTGAACCACTTGCCCTGGTGAAAGAGTTGGCATGCTTTAAAAACTCAATATAGTTGGATCGTCTATTGGCATGTGTTATTTATCTGTGTGTCCATGATCCAATTAGTTGTGGATTGTTCCATTCAGTCTGGGTTTAACTATGTTGGTGTGGTCTGCAATGTTGAATGTGTCTAGCAATGGTGGAAAGTATGGCCGAAGGCTCTCCACATTGAATACTGGGTGTAGACCAAGAAATGATGGAATGCTAAGCTTGAAGGTGTTATCCCCTACAACCTTGATGATGGCGTATGACCCATCTTAGAGCAAGTGACACTTGTGGTGGGGCCCAACAAGTTGTTCCTCTTGCAGATGTAGCCAAACTTTGCCATCCACCCGGAACTTGTGTGGAATTTGATGTTCATCATGTCACTCCTTGTACTTAGCATTGGCTCTATCAAACATGTCATGGAATTGCTCGAAGATGTTTTGAATGCACTCAATGAAGTTATTCCTATCAGCTTTGGACTGGACATGAGCTGAATCGTGCCTGAGTAGCTGCAAATGGTATGACCACATCAATAGAATATCATGGTTGGAATCATAATCCCACCTGAAAGGGGCTATGGCTAGTTGAGCTATGGATAGCTCTATTATAGTTGTGTTGTACATAAGCGAGGCTTTCATCCCATGCTCATTGATTCTTCAAGTTGTACATGTGCATAATGTGTACGATCATCCTATTGAAGAACTCTATTTGGCCATCGGTTTGGGGATGGAAATCCATGGACTTAGTGAGCTTGGTATCCAACATCGACCATAGACTCAACCAAAATGTTCTTAGGAACCTGCTATCCTGATCTGAGATAATGAAATATGGGATCCCAAAGTGTACCCACACTCGTTTAAATAAGAGCTTAGTAATGGCTTCTGCAATGATACTCTTCTTGTAGGCTACCATAATGTCCATATTAAATAATTTGTCGATGACCATGAAAACACAATCGTCTCCATGCTTAGTAGAAGGAAGGATTGACATGTAATCCATGGAATCCCAAGGTTGACTAAGATTAGGTAGAGGAGTATATAAGCCTTGCTTCTTGATGGTCAGTTTGGAAATAGTGCAACCAATGTAGGATATGCTATACTTCCCAACATCCTACCGAAGGTTTGATCAATAAAAATACTTCTACATCACTGTCATTATTTTCTCTACTGCAAAATTTCCAATGAACCATCTGTAGTGTGCCTCCCAAATCATCTTGGTACCCTCGCTTGAAGGAACATAGAGGTGTCCCAAGGGACATAATACTGCATCATGGAGGTGCAAAATTGGAACTTGCTTTCCTTCTAAGAGCATCTGGTATGTGTTGCCAAATTCTATATCACTCTTATAAATATGTGGCCACCCCGTAGTCTCGTGCCCACAAGAGTCGACCACAGTGATTAGCGCCATGACCGATGGTTGGCTGAGGTAGTCTACAACATTGTTGGTGTTTCCCTTCTTGTACTTAAGTTTCAAATGGAATTGTTGTAGGTACGTGGACCATTTCATATGGCGATCATTCTACAACTTCCCTATGTCTGTATGAAATATAACAGTTGGTGGTTTGTGTGGATGACCGTTTCCTTCCCCATAATGTAATGGTTTCATTGTCAGCAGGCTAACATGATGGAATACATCTCTTTTTAATAGGTGGGATACTTTTGGACTGTGTCTGAAAGTGTCTCATTGTGATATGCCACTGGATAGCCTTGTTGAGTAAGAACTGCACCAATAGCATAGTCGACAAATGGTTACTGCAAGTCTAGTAATTTGAGTACTAGTGCTGATCAGAGGTGATGCTTCAACTTGGAAAACACCCTCTATTGGGATTCAGACCAAAATAACTTTTCTTTCGCTCATCCCTTGGTGGCTTGACTCAAAGGCCAAGTGTTATGAGAGAACCACAACACAAACCTCTAGAAATTCTCACTGTAGATTAACATGGTAATGCAATATAACTAAAGCAAACTACTTTAATCTACTTCTACAATCAAATTTGCAAAAGCTTAATAGATTTGAGCAAGATCAAGTAGAACACATACAACTAGAAGCAGAATCAATGCACATGAAATGCAGAAGAATACCAAGGGGAAAGCCTCAACAAAAAACCCAGCTATTTGTATTATCATACAAGCATAAATATATCAGGATTACACAAAGCTTTAGCTCTCACAGCTATCCAGCTCTTAGTACAATCCCTCACTGATGCTCACAGACAAAATACACTGTTCATATGCTTTCTCCTCTACCCTCCAAGCTCCTATTTCCTTGAGAATTTTCTCCTGGGTGATCCAGCTATTACCAAGTGTAACACTGATCTTCCACCCTATAAAATTCCGCAAATCTCAAGGAATGGATTCCTTCTACATGTAGGAGTTTTTCTTATAGGAAAATTCTTGCAACTGATAGTAAATTGTCTCTGTCTTTAATCTCAACTGGGTCTTTCTCTGAATATACATGCATGAGTTATTTAAGAGAGAATCTTCATTTATCTGGAGTACATTAGTTTGATGCATGCATGCATTAATTGACTGAACTCACAATTAGTTCCTCAAATTGTTTGGAACTAATTTAACTGGACATAACTCAATTAACTAAGCTAACTAATTACAACTCAATTATAACTCATCCTTATCTCCTTAATTAAGGGATACTCTCCTTAATTTAAGGGATAAATGTTGCATGACTTCACAAAGACTTCTAGCTTGAATTTATCCAACTAATTAACTCAAGATGAATTAATTAATTTTTTTCAAGCAGCCTGGTGAGACTAAATTTGATTTTATTCTCAATTTAATTCAGGACAAATTAAAATTGGTATCTTGTTGCCACATTTCAACACTCCTTTAACAAGATGGATTATCTGCCACCCCGATCCTGTCTCTATGGAACTCGAATTTACACTTTGACAATGCCTTTGTCAAAATGTCAGCATCTTGCTCCTCAGTCGGAATATATTGCAACAACATGATCCTCTTCGCTACATAGTCTCTGAGATGATGATACTGGATCTCAATGTGCGTGGACCTATCATGAAATACTGGATTCTCAGAGAGTTTGATACAACTATGATTATCATAATAGATCAAAGTTGGATCCATCCTCTGATCAAACAAACCAACTAGAATTTTCCGCATATAGATGGCCTCACATGCTACCTGACTTGTAGTCATGTATTCATCCTCTGCCAAGCTGAGTGCAATCGACCTTTGTTTCCTGCTGTACCAAGAAACTGCAACTATCCCAAGGTTAACAATTCCTCCTGATGTGCTCTTCTAATTTGATGGACTCCCTACCCAATTTGCATCCATGAAGCCCTGTAGCTTCACTCCCTCTATCCGTCTGTACCATAATCCATACTGAGATGTGCCTCTGAGGTATCCCAAAAGATGCTTTTCCGCCTTCCAAAAAATCTTTGTAGGATGAACCATAGCTTGACTAAGCTCATTCATGGCATAACACAAATCTGGTTGTGTTTTCACTAAGTTAATCAGTGAACCCACAAGCTGCTTGTACATGGTAGCCTCTACTATTTCTCCTGAAGTAGCTTCCTCCTTCCTCCAATTACCTGCTAGAGGAGTCTGCATGGGCATGCACTTCTCCATATGGAATCTCATAAGTATCTCATTTGCGTACTTTCCCTGAGACACAAAAAACTCCCCATCCTTCTGCCATACTTCCATGCCGAGGAAGTAATGCATGATACCCATGTCTTTCATATCAAATTCGCTTGCAAGGTCCTCCTTGTAAGACATGATCAACTGATCATCACCTGTCAATATGAGATCATCAACATAAAGTAAAATAACCAACTACTTACCTTTCACCATGATGTGGTACAGGTTCGCATCCACTTCACTCTTTATGAAGCCCAACCCAATGAAGTAGTTGGTTGATCCTAGTGTACCAAGCACGAGGTGCTTGCTTCAACTTGTACAAAGCTCTCTTGAGTCAAAACACATGTGACTCACGATCAAAGGTCTCAAAACCTTCTGGATGCTCTATGTACACTTGTTCTTCAATCTTTCCATTGAGGAATGCAACCTTCACATCCATAAAATGGATCTTCCAACCTATCTGTGCTAATAGTGTCAACATCAATTTGATAGATGAGTACCTTGCAACAGGTACAAAAGTCTCATCATAGTCAATCCCTTCAGCCTGAGAAAAACCACGGGCAACAAATATTGCCTTATGCTTCTCCACACTACATCAGCAGCTTGCTTTACCTTGTAAAGCCAACCGAAACTCAATATTTACTTGTTCTACAGTCTTGGAACCACATCCCAAACACCGTTCTGAACTATGGAGTCATACTCCTCTGCCACAACATCAACCCAAATCAGCTGCTACATTGCTTCCTCAAAGGAAGATGGCTCGGTCTCAACACATTCCCCAACAAGGGCCATGTATCTAGTGTACCTCTCAGGTGACCTCCTTTGTCTGCGCTGAGGAGATGGTTCTCCCACATTCTCTCTCGCATCAAATAACAATCTGTCAGCTTCTCTTGTATGCTTTTGTCCATATCTGGAATACTCTGCTTGAGTGGATGTATCCACTCTGGAACTTCTGCATGCGGATGCTCTGCATCAGTCTAAGGCTCCTCTTCCTTAGGAACCAATAGTTCCTCCACAGCCTGTAGTTGGATCTCCCTCTCAAGGGAAGTTCGCATTGCCTTATGCTCATCAAACTTGAGATCTCTGTGAACCACTGTCCTCCGACTGGTAGGGAAGTACACCCAATAGTTGTGTTGTATTTCAGTGTACCCCACAAGTATCCCCAACTTAGTTGTTGGCTCAAGGTTCTTCCATGCATCCATTGTCACATGGAAATATACGGATGAGCCAAAGATCTTGAAGTGACCCACATCTGGTCTCTTACCAGAGAGATATTCCTCTGGTGTTTTCATCCCAAGTATGCGATGCAGGCTTCTATTCTGTAAATAGACTGGTATGTTGCATGCCTCAACCCACAAATGAAGTGGTAGGCCTTTTTCATGCAGCATCGCCCATGATGCCCCTACAATAATTCTGTTCCTCCTCTCAGCTACCCCATTCTATTGTGGGTTATGAGGTGCTGTCAACTCTCATTTAATTCCTTCTGCTGTGCAAAATTACTTAAACTCTTGAGAGGCATATTCTCCACTGTTGTCACTTCTCAAGGTCTTGATATTCTTCCCTGATTCTTTCTTGACCAAAGCTTTGAACTCACAAAACTTTGAGAAGGTTTGGTCCTTATTTTGCATGAAATAAATCCAGCATAATCATCAATGAAAATCACATAATACCTTTGCTTCATTGTAGATTCCGTCGAGAATGGTCCACACACATCAGTATGAACTCGCTCTAAGATTTCCTCTGCTCAACTGTCTCGATCATGAAAGGAAGACTTGGTGTAGTTTCCCAAGGTACAATCTTTGCACACGTCAAATTTCTCAAGTTTACCTTTGGGAATTCTAGTAGACATTTTCCGCATTATCTTTAGGGGCCCATGATGCAAATGGCCCAACTTCCTGTGCCATAACTCACCAACGTCTTGGCTTTGCACCAATTTTTCTTTTGAACTCAATGTTGCATAATCATCTACCTCTAGTTTATAGAGATTCTTTACTTGAATCTCGATTCTCTTGGTCTGACCCGTGGCTATGTGTCTTAGTAACACCCTTCCTTTATTGAAGACAACATCATAGCCTTTGTCCTCCAACATCGTGACTGATACGAAGTTCTTCTTCAGTCTAGGCACATACTTCACATCTGTCAAGGTGAGAGGAGCTCCATGCTCCCTCTAAAAAGAAACCGTACCCACTCCTGAAACACTATACTTTTTGTCATCACCCATATCCATGCGCATATTGAGGTCTTTGTCCTCCAAGGCACTAAATAAAAATTTATCGTCGGTCATGTGGAATGAGGCTCCACTGTCAAGATACCAAACACAACCCACCATCGATGAAACCATACATGCGATGAGGGTAAAGTCCATTTCAAACAGAGAGGCTAATGCCTCGCATTCTGTTCCTTTTTTGGATCCCTTCTTGGACTTCTTCTATAGGTAATTAGTTGCATAATGTCCCATCTCATGACAATT
The DNA here is from genome assembly GCA_000404065.3 of Pinus taeda. Lineage (NCBI taxonomy): Eukaryota > Viridiplantae > Streptophyta > Pinopsida > Pinales > Pinaceae > Pinus > Pinus taeda. The sequence continues at coordinate 76,579 of APFE030688116.1, forward strand.
AAAGCATCTCACTTTAGATTTGTCACCCTCCTTCCCTCCGTGAGAAGAATTCGATTTGGAATGGGAAGCCTTCCCTTCCCTTTCCTTGCCTTACTTGCTAAGGCCAGATTTTCTTCTTCATCATTATTTGATGAAGAACCATCTCGAGTGCTCCTCTTGATCTCCTCCTACATGAGATCTGACCATAGTCATTCCCAATATGAAAGTTTCTCTCTTCCATTCACATAGTCCTAGTATTTATTCCAGCTCTTTGGAAGACCGAGGAGAGCAAGGCTCATCATATCATCATCGATAGTAGTTATTCCCACACTACCAAGCTCATCTCTGCAGGTGGTGAGCTTGTTCAGATATGTAGAAATAGTATCACCCTTCTCCATCTTGATTTTTTGAAGCTTATCCTTGAGCGCCAGTTTCCTTCGGTCGCTACATCTGATAGAGGTCCTTCAATGTCTTCCACATTGAAAATAGAGTATCCTTCCCATGGAGACTTGAGACAATATGGTTTTGAACTCCCTCCAGAAGAATTTGTCTTGCCTTCGCCACACACTTCTTCCATTCATCTAATTCTTGTGCATTATGTGCAGCTGGCTTGGGGATTTCTTGATCAATGAAATCCTTCAAACCATTGTGTTCTAATACAATTTCCATTCTATCTTTCCATGCTATGTAATTCAAATTGTCTTCTAAGGCATACTCTAGTCTCAAGTCGTAGAATGCCATTGACCAACTTGAAGTATGAGATGAATTTGATTTGTACCTACAATCCTGAACATCAAACTTTGAATTCTCTTCTCCGTATACTGTTCACAGCTTTGATAACCTTTGCTCTGATACCATGTAGAAATTCTCACTATAGATTAACCTGATAATGCAATATAACTAAAGAAAAATACTTTAATATACTTCTATAATCAAACTTGTGGAATCTTAATAGATTTGAGCAAGATCAAGCGGAACACATATAACTAGAAGCATAATCAATGCACATGAAACATAGAAGAATACTTAGGGGAAAGCCTGAGCTTAAAACCCTGCTATTTGTATTATCATAGAAGCATAAATATATCAGGATTACACAAACCTTTAGCTCTCATAGCTATCCAGCTCTTAGTACAATCCCTCACTGATGCTCATAGACAAAATAGACTGCTCATGTGCCTTTTCCTTTGCCCTCCAAGCTCCTATTTTCTTGAGTAGTTTCTCCTGGGTGATCCAGTTGTTACCAAGTGTAACATTAATCACTCACACTAACCTTACACCTTGTAAAACTGCGCAAATATCAAGGAATGAATTCCTTCTGCATGCAAGAGTTTTCCTTATAGGAAAATTCTTGCAACTAATAGTACATTGTCCTTGTCTTTAATATCAACTGGGTCTTTCTCTGAATAGACATGCATGAGTTATTTATGAGAGAATCTTTAGTTATCGGGAGTACACTAGTTTGATGCATGCATGCATTAACTGATTGAACTCACAATTAGTTCCTCAAATTGTTTGGAACTAATTTAACTGGAAATAACTTAGTAACTGAGCTAACTAATTACAACTTAATTATAACTCATCCTTATCTCCTTAATTAAGAGATAATCTACTTAATTTAAGGGATAACTGTTGCATGACTTCACAAAGACTTCTAGCTTAAATTTCTCCAACTAATTAACTCAAGATGAATTAATTAATTATTTTTCAAGCAACTAGTGAGAATAAGTTTGAATTTTCAATTTTAATTCAAGGACAAATTAAAATTGGAATATTCTTGTTGCCACATTTCAACAAAACCTGTGGTAAAAGTTGGTAAGACCTAGAAAGTTGCGGAGATATGTTAGAGTGGTTTTGGGTTGGCCATTCCTAAATGACTTGTATCCTGGCTGCGTCCACTTGCACACCTAAATCATCAATGATGTACCCCATATGTTGAACCTGGGTCATACCAAAAGTGCATTTCTCCAAATTGGCACACAACTTGTGTTGTCGTAGGTTTTGGAGGACTTGTTGAATATGGTGGAGGTGCTCTTCCCAACTATGGATGAAGATCATAATTTCATCCAAATACACCACCAGGAATGAGTTGGTCAAGGGTTGCAAGATGTCATCCATTAGCCTCATGAAGGTTGTAGGGGCATTCGTAAACTCGAAAGTCATGACCAACCATTCGAAAAGGCTCTCCTTGGATTTAAAGGAAATCTTCCACACATCAAAGGCTTCGATAGGTGCCTCATGATAACCGTACTTTAAATAATTATTATTGAAATACTTGGCCCCATTTAGCTGGTCGAAAAGGTCATCAATCCGTGGGATTGGACACCTATTCTGGGCAGTGATCTTGTTTAGTGCTCGATAGTCAATACATAGTCTCCATGTCCCTTCCCTCTTTTGTAACAACACGATCGAGCTCCCACAGGGTAATGAAATTGTTCTGATGTGCCCTTTCTGCAATAGCTTCTAAATCTGCCTCTTAATTTCTTCATTCTTTAGAATAGAGCATCGATATATTGGTACACTAGGTAGGGACGTGCCTAGGGTCAAATCAATGCAGTGATTGAACTGATAGTATAGAGGTACCCTTGTGGGTGAGGTGAAGATATCCCTATACTCCTCCACAACCTTATCCATCTATTGTTGTCATGTGAAGGAGCCCTATCTGGCAGTCATGGCCACAATATTCTTCTTTCCTTGAGGGTGAATCATAAAGATAAAAAATTCTTGGTCTGGGAAATGATCTTACTGCATTGCTTCACAGTGATCAAAGAAATGGTCGTAGGCAGTTCTACCTCCATTATGTTGTATAACTTATTTCCTAAAGTAATAATAACAATGTGAGGCCTAGACTCATACACAGCATGCCTCTTCCATAAGTATGGCCTCTCTAATAATTCATCACAAAATTCAAGAGGAGCAACGTTGCATAGTACCTCATCTGTGAAGGGCTTGATGTTTTAGGGAAGGCGACACCGTTGTTTGACATGGATATCTCACCCTTGGTGAATCCACCCAATGGTGTATGAATGGGAGTGTGGTGTGGTCAATAGGCCCAACCGCTTCATGACCTCTAATGAAACAAGGTTCTTTTGGATATCGTTGTTGATAATGAACTACAACGGAGAACCCCTCACCCACATATGTGAGTGGGAGAGACGCTCCCCCTCATCTGGATCTTCGGGCTCATCCTTATGGATCTTAGTGGTGTAAACAGTGGTGCTAAGCTCCACATCGGTAATATGCTTCCCTTTGACATTTCCCTTGTCAGTTTCTGACTCAGAGTCGGAACATGCATCTAATCCAGAAGCCTCTAGCTCAACCAACAATGATTGCTTGGCTTGACACTCACATATGTTGTGAGTGGGGCTCTTATGGAACTCACACCATTTCCTTTTGTCCTTACTTGTCTTCATGGTTTTTTTGTTTTCTTGTTTCTTTGGCGAGTTGTCCTAGATCGCCCTACCTTCGATTCCCTCTCGTCCTTTTATTCATAGTAGGTGTCCCACCAATCCTTGACATGTGGGACGACTTTGAGGAGTGAAAAAGCAATCTTTTCCATATTGGGAAAGTCATGAACTGAATAATATCCTTCCAAAATATTTAACCATCTATCTATAATTTCTGCATCTATCTAGCTTTCAAATATGGGAATGTCAAAGTTAACTTGTACCTTAAAAAGGAGTGGTACCTCCAGACTGGCTGCTGGATGAAGATGTGTCACATGTGGGTAGTCGGCAAATGATCTGAGCAAAGTTATACATCATCGCATTCCTTTGTTGCTCGAGGGCTTCCTCAAGCAATATTTTGAAAGGGTCTCCTACCCCCTCGTCTTTCTTTTCTTCCTCCATGGGAGACCATCAGGGTTTGCAAGGTTGGTCTTGCAAAGGTGCAACCAATTCGAATCATAACTCCTTATACCCTGACCTCGTTGGGGACATGCAAAGAAAAATAGAGAAAGAGCAGACCACTCTAATACCACTGATATGAACTTAAATAGGAATGCAAAAAAATACATATAAACCATAAATACCAAGTTGCAGTAGAAATAACACTTCATTTCATTAATAATAATTGAAATATGTTTTCATACATAATGGAAATAAACTAGCACGGGAGATGGTAGCTTATCTCTGAGAAGAGATGTGGAAGCTACATGCTTTTAAATCTTGTTACAATGAGGCTCAAAGGCCTATTTTTATTGAGAAACAATGGACAACCCTAAACATCCAGAAAACTAACCCTATGAGATCAAGCACCCAAACTGTGGGCTCCGTTTGGGTAAATTGGTACATCAACTTCCAGGGGACGTAACATTGACATACAATCTATGTTTGACATGCACAATACCTAGTTAGAAATATCTATCTGAGGACTACAACTTTAAGCTACAAACATGATTCAAATATTCATGTTTTTTTGTTTTTCAAAAAAATGTCGTTTAGGGCCTCAAAATAGCTTTGGAAGTTCAAGACCCAAAAACAAATCCAAAATAGTAAATTGTGCTACAATTAAAGAAACTAAAAAACTAAAAGAAACAATGGTGGGGGTCCAAGTGGAATAGGAGGGTGGCCAGCAATATCCACCTCGATCAATTCTTTCTTGTAAAATGTATAAAATGTGAATCTAATATATACCTTAATATCTCTAAAGGATAAACACTAGGAGTTAAAAATGAAGGTAGTTTATATGGTTGAATATCTGCTCCATAAATCCTTATCACTGTATAGTCCTGATATCAGAACCAATATGCTATTATGGAACTTGAACTCAATTGGAGACATTTCTTCAACTCTGGGAATATTCTTGGAAATTCTTCTTCATGAATGAATACATACACCTTGGATATGAACTTATTAAAAAAATTGAAGAAACCCTTCGATTTGTTTGTAAGACACAATGTTGTGTGAATGAATGAAATTACTTCAAAAGAAGTAATTCCTTCTAGTTCCAAAACATATTGGAAATGATAAGTGAATTTATCCAAAATTAAGTAGATGAGATAAGCTTGATATATGAAGCTCTGAAGGGTGTTGAAACTTCTCAAATGTTATGCATTGATTCTACTATAAATTTAGGATAATTGAACTTTACTGGAAATGAAAAATACCATAGAAAACCTAAGAAACTTTTAGTAATAGCCTGATCATGATTGAAACCCAAGATTTGACTAATGATGGAGAAAATGATATGCATTGGTTTAGCAAACCAGTCAGATTTTAGAGGGTAGATTAAAGCTTTTAGACAAGTATCATAATTTAGAACATTTTGGACAAATGTAAGCTATATTTATGGGGTTATTGATATCAAGGTTTGAACGAGAGTTTATTCATGTAATTCTACGATGTTTTCATTCATAAGATTGAAAGACTATAACCCTAACATATTGAGAACTGATTCAGTAGTTAAGGAAATGAGGATATTTTAAGTTTTATTTGACATTATTTATTTAATAGAAGACGAATAATTCTTGGAGCACCATATGGAAAATTTAGGGAAATGAAAGACCTGAGGAACTATACATGATGCCATACATGACTCCTAAACTTTAAACCCCTTACTAATATCATCATCTCATTGAAAGAACAATGGAGGGATCTTCTCTTGATTAGTACATGATAAAAATGGGTCATAAACATCCCAGGCTTGTTATAACAGGTTATTCTTGTTTGAGTCAGATATTTTGTGGATGGAGACAATTGTATTAAAGGATTGCATTCTTTCAACTCCTAAAACATTGAGACGGAACAAGAAATAAACCTTGAAAGATGAATTATTGTTATCTTAAACATTTTAACGATCTTCAGTGTCACTTTTGATAAAGTTTTTTTCACTCGTAAGGAACTACAAAACATTGTGTTTTTACTGGGTAAAAAGAAATGTTTATAAATAAAATGCTTGATAAAAAAATAACAGATACCAAATTGTTGTATCCATTGATTCGATCTAATTACTTGATCAACTATGGAAATTTAGCGTGGAGATGAGAAACGAACAATATTTAACACCATAATAGAATCCCACACTAAATATGTTAAGGGACACATGTTGCTTCTCGACGAGTGTGGGATTTGAATGGTGTTTAATACTTCAGACTAGTTCAAAATCTGCAACACATATTCATCGTTGATCTCTAACTTCCCATGATCTAGACCTTTGAATCATGTAATAGAATATGGTGCATTGGCCCTTGGTTCTTTGAACTATCCCATATGCAATAGAGTAAAATACTTGTGATTATTTAAACATCCGAACTCCTGGATGTTATCTTGATGCGTAGTATATCTATATATATAAACCTTTAATCCCTAATCACTTAGCACAAAATCCTTACATACCGTACACCTCGTGGGAATTTCCTATAACTATTATCGCTCCTAATTCCTAATCCTAAATCCATAACCACTATAATTATTAACCCCATGATTTCCAAACCTTATCACCCGTAAAATGTATAACACATAAAAACTATAATCTTAAGCCCCTATAACCTGTAACACGTACTAATTTTGACCCCTAATGTCTATTACCTAATATAGCTTGTAACCATAACCAATATATCCAAAATAGCATAACCCTATCAAACTTAACTCTTGAAATGTAACCATTATCACTCATAAGCTCTCAGTCATAATAACTATAGTTGTTAACTATTAACATATATGATCCATAACATAATCCCGTGTACAAACATATTCTATAACTCCTATATGATTTAGATGGGAATGAGGAATGATGACAATGATACTTCATAATAAATGTTTATGAAAACAGTAACGATATTAAATATTATGTTGCGATGTCAACCATCCTTGAGTCTTCAAACCCTCACATACCATCAAGGCATGTGCCTAGTCTAACCCTGTTAAATTTCTACACATACAAGAATAGCTTGAAGAAATTTCAACATTGGCCCCATTCACTACTCACCATGTGACATCGACGGATGACATTGGTGATCAGCGCATTGGAAGACATTCCATGACATTTCAAGAGGGTTTCAAAAAATATTCCGTAGATGGTAATGAGGAATGATGAAAATACGACTGCATGATGAATGTCAATGCAAACATGGATGATCTCAAATATTATGTGAGGATGTCACACATCCTTGAGCCTTGAAACTCTTGCATATCATCAAGGCATATGTCTACTCTAACCATGTGAAATTTTGATGCATATAAGAACAGTTTGAAGAAATTTCAACATTGGCCCCATTCACTACTCACCATGTGATGATTATGGATGACATTGGTGATGGGCGTGTTGGAAGACGTTCCATGACATTTCAACGAAGTTTCATAAAGATTCCATAGATGGTAATGAACGATGAGGACAATGAGACTACATGATGAACTTTGATGCATGTGTAGATGATCTAAAATATTATTTGGGGACATCAAGCATCCTTGAGTCTTGAAACCCTTACATAGTGTCAAGGCATGTGTCTAGTCTAACCATGTCAAATTTCGACACATACAAGAATAATTTGAAGAAAATTCAACATTGTCCCCATTCACTTCTCATCGCGCAGCATTGGTGGATGAAATTGCTGAGAGCCTTGTTGGAAGAAGTTCCATGACATTTCAAGAGAGTTCTGATAAAGCCCTAAATCCATTAACCCTTAAGCCTGTATTGACCTTTAAATCCTTAAGCCCTAATCCCTAAAGTACCCTTAATCCCTCAACCCTAGTTAATCACTAATACCTTAACAAAAAATCCCCAAATCCCCTAAACTATAAGTGATTTACCCTATTTATTTAACCCACAACACTTCATTTAATTAACTATTTAGGCACATCTGATGCTAAAAATGGAGTTAGCAAAGGCACTAATTTAGGTGCTAAAAGGGGAGATAAATACAAAAATATTACTGGAGCTACTTCTAGTTTTATTCACAACTAAATTTTTTGGCTAGTACAAACAATGCTAGAAATAGCGCCATCTTGATAAATAACACCAACGTTTTAAAAAAATTGGAGAAAAATACACTTAAATAATACTTGGAAGCAAACAAAGAGTGAAAAAGTGAGCTAATCAAAAGGATTTGTTATAATGATTGGCTTGTCCACAAGTACTGTCCATGACCTTAGATCATTTAAGAATGATTCCATTACAATATATGAATGCAAAGGGATAATCATTACAAGCCCACCAAGCAGGCATATTGGTAAACATCATGTGTTGAGTATAGGAAGTCATGGGTTTGAACTTTGTTGATTAATAAGTTCAATATATATATATATATATATATATAATATATATATATATATATATATATATATATATATATATATAATATTATATATATATTATATATATATATATATATATATATATATATATATATATATATAATATATATATATACATATATATATATTATATATATATTATAGATATATAGATATATATATATATATATATATATGGACAATTTGTTTCATATTTTAATATATGGCAATGACAGGCATTTGAATCTAGCAACACAACTGAAAACAAGCATTTTCTAGAATAGTTAAGTTAATATACGATATATTATCCTTTATGTTTTAGTTTTGGAAACATTATTTATCCAAATTGATATATGGAAGAAGTTGGACGATTGTATTTAAAATATGAATGTAATGAGAGGGTTTTGATGTTTTTTAAGCTCATATTTGATGGCCAAAATCTCTTATGTTCATTTTGAAGGTCTATGAGCATGTTGTAGGTGTTTTGGATATATGAAGTAAACAGGTTTTGATGAAGGGTTTGAATAACCATATTGAATTTTTGGTTGAAGAAAAATATAGGAAGTAATATGATAACCAACACAAGTGATTGATATGATTATTTTTGTGCAGGTTGAATTGTCGTACAATATTTGCAGATTGTATGACAATATAGTGGTTGCAGGTTGTGTGGTATAGATAGGGATTGATAGAGTGAAAATGTTTATGGCAGTGGAAATATTTGCAAGTTGTGATTGCAGTTTTTGATAGCCTCTTAATATGCATATTTAGTGATATATTATGATAGTGGATCCATTTTGAAAATTAGATGAAATAGAGGACCAAAAGGAAGGTAATAGAGGAGGTTGAACTCTGAATTAGGTTGGATCCTAGAGAAGGTTGGAGCCTACTCATTTCTGAGCTTGGAGCCTCAATTAGGTTGGATCCCACACATTATTGGGGTTGGATCCTACTCATTCTTGACGCTGGAGTCTTAATCAAGTTTTAGCCTATAGTGAGTAGCTGCTTGCATCTTTGAGGTCAATGCTTCAATTAGGTTGTAGCCTATTGAAAGTGGAAACTTGCTTATTTTGGGGTAGTTTCCTCCCATAGGTTGGAGCCTTCAAATTGATGTAAATAATTGAAGGCTCAGTAGAGGAAGAGTTGGTGGTTTTCTCCCATTTGGGTTTCAACCTAAAAAAATTGTGTCTCCTTATGATTTGATGCCTTATTGTTTTTTCTAGTTATGATACTTATATAATGATTCATTGTGATAAATAATAATATAATGTCTATGAGAACTGCTATATGAATGTATGAGTAATTGATATTGAGAAATTGTAAAATTGACTCCACACTCATTCACGCCCTCTCAGTAACTTTTGGGACAACACTGTCATTACCAACGTTCTCAGCTAAATCTTGTTTATGTGTCCAACTGGATGATGCCATTCCTGTTGTTGTAATACCCATCAATTCATTAATTTCTAGCATGCTCTCATCCTTTCTAAGCATATGATGTCAATTTTCATCCATTATAGGTTTCATTTATGCTCACAACAAATATCAGGAGAAAAATCATCACATATTAATAATGATAATTATCAGCAATAGGTAATTCTTCCCCCCTTTGCCCAATGATGTTCTGTACAATATGGAATCCATTAAGTAACCTCAACGTGTTATTCAAAACATCGTAAATGAGAATTCCACTTTCATACCATTTACATAGTCATAGAAATTTTTTAAATATTAATTATTTATCTTGCTACTATGATGGTTCTCAATTAATGACTTTTCAAACCAGACAACATCATTATGCATTATCTTACTTCCTCTTCATTCACACATTCAACATTCATCATATATATTAATATATATATATATATATATATATATATAATATATATATATATATATATATTATATATATATATATCAGCCATGCATTATTAAAGTTTCATGAAAGCTTCCTTTTTATGCCACTTTCATGGTTGTTGTATGGCTTTCTACTTTTTCAAGTGGAGTCAGCTAGGTTCACCTAGCTATTTTGTACTCTTCTTCTATCCCCTTACTACCATTCATCTTACACATAAGATTCAACCAAGGTCTTGCACTTCTGGTTGGGTTTTACTTAAAATCTTATCCAAGGCTCCTTTTCTTCCATTTCACATATCAACAAACTAACCAATACCAAACCACAAATAGAAAGAAGGAATATGAAGCGAAGAACAATGAAAATATCATAACAAGAATACAAAATAAAAACAACGAGTAGCATGGTCATGCTCAAATTCAACAACCAAAACACCAAATATGAAGCCAACAATAACAAAAAAGACCTGTAAAACATTCACATCATGTATTAGCTTGCAACAACTCAATCCTTTGAGGTCTAGTGTTTGGTGTATCCTTAACCACTATATATATACACTAAAATTTTACATTGAGTCTTTTCTAGGGTTTATAACAACTTCAAAATTCTAGTTCACTTCTAAGTAGTTCAAGAAGGAAATTTCTTTGTATTTCAAAGAACTTGAGGGGATGCTCCCTAATCTCTTTTTGTGACATAAGTTGTGGTTTCATGTGCTTGGAGTTCACATGAACTATTCTTCTTCTTCGTTTGCTATCAATCAAGACAATCTCTCTGCATATGTTACTCTCCACAATACCAACATGAAATTGGATTTATTCTCTCTTTAACCTTTCAAGGTCTCTTTCTGGCCTTGCCAACATGACGTTCATCTATATCCCTGGAAGTTGAAGCATGACTCAATAACCCTTGCATGCATGCAAACTTTGTGGCCCCGTTGTATTCAAACTTGCTTTGTCTTTTTGCTTCTTAACGAGCCTTTTATTTTCTACTTTGCATCTCTTTAGCTCAACTTTCAAGCTACTCAAAAGGTTCTGCTCTAATAGGGGATATTTCCCTTTCTTTCTCATGATACCCATTCCATGTTATACCATACTGTTGTCCATGGTTTAAATTCTTGCTAAAAAAGCATCTTCTTATGTGTTGTCACACACACATAGGTATTAGTTATATCAACATAAATAGAGTGAATTGTTACCTTTCTATGTCAATGCCATGCATTTTGATCTAAAGCACATCGATCCATTGTTGTTCACACATCTTAGGACTCATATAAGTCATATATTCTAATAATAAAAATTTCATGGTAGTATGTCTATATTCACATCTTTCACAAGCTTAAAGATTTGTTAGAAAGCAACTAACATATCAAAATATGCCATTCTATTAGTTCACCATTATGATATCAACAAATGCATCCAACACACAATCACTAATATATTTCTACAATCAGTTCACACTCTAGGAAATTTAAAATAGCATATCAACATGTTTATACCCAAGCTAATCAATAGGTTTAAAATCAACATTTTACAGAAATTAGCACCCATGATCTCTGCAAGTTTAAAAACATATGCTTACCTTTATATAGTTAGTATAAGAAAAATGAAAAATTACTCATCAAAATGAATTTTAATTATTTTCATGTAGTCCATAACCAAAATGCTACAAGAAGCACACAACAAACAATCACTATCAATTGCTACACTCTGTAATAAATTTCAGTAATAATCCTTCTAGGCCCATTCAATCGAAGCGTTGAACTTGGGAATGTTTTTTCCACACTGTAACATAACTCTAACATCATATCATACTACATCAGAGTCCCAAATTTACCTCCAGAGGCCCAATATTGAACCTTTCACTCTTATACCACTTTGTAACACTCCCTCCCACCCCCTAGCTCCATCTAGGACGAATGGGAGGTGTTACTTTTCTCTACCCAACTTCCATGGTATTGTTATGGAAATGAGGTTACAGAATTACTCTTATCCCAAAGTTAGCATAAATAAATTTTGGAAATAAAATCACGTTCAAATCATTAAGAGCTTTCTAGCGATATAAATTTTATATTGGCTTGACATCTAGATCATAAGATATGTCCATTTTAAGTTTCACCATTTCAATCCTACCACTTGGGTAAGGACCTGCCATGTGGCACCCCCATAGGACTTACATGAAACCCATGTGGAAACCCAACCCCACTTAGGTGGTTCCACATCAAACTTAGACCAATGTCGAGGTGATTCAACCCTATGCAACATTTTCCATGCCATCTCACCCATGGGCCCACAAGTAAATTCCATCACATGAAATATGTAAATCCTTCATTAGTTATGGCTCTTCATAGATCCAAATTTTCCATGTATTCACATTTGACAAGGTTCCCTGACCCATGAACCTCCAAACCTCTGAACATGGCCCATATCTAGGTTCTCTATCCCCACTATCATTTATTTGCCTTAGATGTTTGGACCTGTGGACTACATCACAACCAAGTCCACCACTATTCTTACCATCATAAAGACCTCAGACTTCCAAAGTGGTCTACTTTCCATGAAATTTGTCTTTGTGCCACCATTTTCTTCTAGGGCTCCACCTTGAACCTCTACTTTGTCTGGCCTCACAATAGAGTCTATCACTATGCTCCATGTAACATTAACCCCGAAGGGCCCCACACTAGATATACCTCACGCAGACTAATATTTGTTTACTTCTTAGTAAATCTGTCCCATCTATAATCTAGATCCATAATGGTGCAAAATTTTCCTTTGCTCTTGAATGCCTAGACTCTCGAACCTATCCAAACTAGCCAAGACCAACTTAGAATGTAGGTGCTTCTTGGCTTAGCAGATTGTAATGAATTTGTAGGTTTATTTTAGTTATTTCAGGGAATTAACCAAGTGTTCCCCGAGAACCTAGTTCAACCCAAAATATGAACAATCACACAAATTTATGTTTATTCATCAACACAATGAAATTTAAGTGCTAATCATGAAAAAATACATACAAGACGATGTAAAATTTGCATTCGCACATGATTCATGCCCAAGACAAATGCATGGCTACACCACTGCAATTATGATTACAACAAAACATGACCTATTCAAAAATAGTTCCTAAACAACTCCATCATGCCTCTTGACATATCACACATAAATGCATAATTTCAGGCATTTCTCCAAAAGTAAGGAAACAACAATTAGTTACACATAATGAGGAACCATATAAAGTCATGATAGGCTACACCAATCCTTTAACAACAAAACACTGTAATGATAAAAAATGGGGACCTCCTAATAATTATAACAATTAAATCATGCAAACCATAACAATTTAACTAGATTTTCAACAATCAACATAAATCATGCAACCAACCAAGAATATATCAACAACCATAGGTATTTACAAGTCCTTCATATTCTAAGCACAATCATGTAGTACATCTCATTGCAATACATACAAGAATACTCATTTCTTCAATAACAATACAAGTGCATATCTAGCAATCATGCTCCACCATACAAATAACTAAAAATTTTGTAACCTCGTAACTCAAGAAATTTCATAATCACCATAGATACACAATTTAAATGATCAACCAATTCTATAATATTTCAAGCAATCTTACATAAACATCACAATGTTATTCATCGATCATTCAAAACAAAATGTATCAGGTTCATAATTCCATTCCTAATTCAGTATCAGGTTCATCACCACACCTTGGTGATCCTATATATAATTTTAGGGTATAAATGGGAGTCATTGCTAGTGATATTAGAGTTGTAGTTGCTTTATTGGGCCTCTTTTGGGCCCTAAAACTACACCAATTATAGGTTCCATTAACAAATTGTTAAAGAATTGAGGAGTTGAACAATGGATGAATAATTTAGTGGACAAACTTATGTTGGATCACTAAGATGTGGTGATGAACCTGATACTGAATTAGGAATGGTGGGTGGTGGATCCAACAATGCAGAGAAACAAGAATTTGAATTATTGTAAGTAATAAGTAGAAAGGAAAACTAGGAAAGGTTGGCTAAAGCCAAATAAGACCAAGAGGTGACTAATGGGTAATTTCTAGGAAAGATTGAGGATGAAAGAGTTAGTAAAAGAACTCATAGGAGAATATCTAGAAGAAAATATACTGGTAACAACAACTCCATAACTTCTAGCGAAAGCCAAAAAAATGAGTCTACTAATAGAAAAGAACAAAAATAAAATAGTAGCACCTATATGCCTAGAAAAAAGATATCTTCGTCTTAGTTAGAGGGATAGTTTAAGAAAATTAGACCCCCTAATTTTGATGGTGAATATGAAGAGGGAGCAGAGACATTACTCCTGAATATGTCAAGAGACTTTAAAGTTTATAACTATCCCAATGATTTGAAGAAAAGACTTGCCATTTATTAGTTGAATGGAAAAGTGATGTTATGGTTGGAAGAAATAAGGTTGTAAAAAGAATTAGAAGTAGGAATTTGACATGGAAATTTTTGAAGAAAGAATTTAAGAAGAAATATTTGTATGAGAGGTACTTTGATGAAAAGGATAGATAGCCTCATGAGCCGAAATTGGGACAATCTACCATGGAAGAGTTTGTTAAAAAAATTGAGTCTATTAAGGTACATGCCCTATTTGAAAGAAGAGAAGGATAAATACAAATATTTATCAACTGCCTACCTTTTCATATAGATAAAGAATTGATTTTAACCAACCAAAGAATTTTTGACAAGGTTAATCCTCTCTATGGACACATACGATCCCTCTAGCCCAATGAGTGGGTCTAGCATCTAAAGTGACAATTAGCTAGATATATTACTAGGTTATAATTGAAAATTAGAACCAGAGAGATAACCTACCTTGCTCTGATACTATTCTGATTTCCTTTGTCGAGATCCTCGAATGGCTTGTGTCACAGACTTGTTCCTGCTTCTTTCAGCACTTATGCACCTACACAAGTGATCAAGAGACAACAAAGCATGCCAAAACCAATAGCAAATCCAATAATAACCTACTTAGCTGATCAAGGAATGCCAAGCCAATACATACATGAACATATATATTTTGGGAAGATGAACGAGTAGTTGTATTATTATTTAAAGAATAAAGGGAAGCTTACAACCATAGCCTTGATGTTGAAAAGATCCCCTTGAGTGGTAATCCAAGTCCAAGCCAAGAAACTCTCCAAACACTCCTTCTCCAAGTCTATTGAATAACCTCTAAGCACAAGCTCAGCATAGGAGTGAAAATGGACATAGATCAACCATTTGAGAATGGGAGAGAAGGAATTTATAGGCTGGGAGAGGGATTTAGGACTCCTCCAAAGATCATATTAAGCCCACATCTCAAGGAGGTAGGTCATAGGGATGAGATCAAGAGGTCAAATTAAGAGGATTCGACCTCATTTATGCGAAACCACCTGCAGCTCGCCACTCTGGAAGCTTCTAGGTCACGAAGCTTCTCATCCTCCTTGGGAAAACTTCCTTTTTGAGACCATCATGAGTATGAAAGGGAAAAAATTGATGCCATCATTGGCTTAACACAACACAACAGGTGATCATTGCATTTTTGAGCTTCATAAGGGTGATGACCTTCATTTTAGGGTTTCAAGAGCCATTTCTTCAGGGAAAGCTCCAGAGATTTTCCAAGCAAAGTTAAAGGAGGGATCTGAGCTATATACATGGATGAGTATACTGTGTAATGATAATGTTTTAGATAGTTCAGGGTGTGTCACAGGGAAGTACAGGAGGCATGACAAAACATTGTGTAACAGATGCCCCCTAAAGCATGAAGGTAGAACGAGGAGTGATGACTAAGATGCTTTATGAGATTTTGGAAAGGACGAAGACACGCACCATTATAAGATCTGCAAATCAGGGATGCATATGCATATACATATACATATCTGAAATCAAGAAATGAATCCACGACATGGACGCAACCATCGAGATGATGAATAAAAGATCCATGGTATGGGCGTAGTCATCCAGATAACAAGGATCATCATAAATATAAAGTCTCACAGTATGGTTACAACCATCCGTATAGTAGAAACATGTGTACAATCATGAATTCCATATAAATCCATGCAGCCTGAGCCATAACAGACAAGACTCAGGGTCTTGTGCTCCATCTCAACCTTATTAATGTACAAATTCTAACATGAAATAAAAGTGTTGAAGTCGAACATGCTAGAAAACAACCTGATTACTGATCAATGATGTGGACCATTAATAGGTACGAGAGAAACCACCAATAATGATAATGACTTTCAAGGTACAACAATACCATCCATGAATGTGATAATGAAGCTGAGGTTGAACACTCATGGAATCACCCCATCGAAAGCCAATAATGAAGACTTGTCATCGGATGCAAAGAACTGGCCATTAGGGCATGCCAGCTCTACGATAATCAAAGGGATTTCCTAAGTCATCTTCCTGGATAATGAGCTGAAGTCGACAGGAAGTGACCCGTCAAAGGAGGGCAATGATGAATACCCCATCATCAACACGAAACAAGGAATAAAGTAGAATAATATCCATGACTATAGTAATGACTCAAACAATGTATAGGTAAATAATTGCATATTGGACTTCTCTTGAACATAGTGGTGACATGACTCCAGAGTGTGGCAACATTTGACTCAACATGGGACTAAAGGTCATGATGAAAGTGTGGAATAGTCAAGTGAGAGGAAAAATGGATCGCCCAAACTAGGGAGGACAAGTGACTGAATAAGGATATCTAAACTCGACACGAGAGCAGAAGAGTGTCATTTTCAAGAGTGACATGCTCCCTATACAAAGGATGTCTCATCTTCATTTTTCCCCGCTATTTCTAGTGGGTACCTGAATTATTTATATCACAAGATTGAGGGGGATATCACATGCTTGTTATGTAAGTTCATTCTTCAAATGAATCCATCCTAGTAAGTTTTACAAGCCCTAGGAAGGAGAAGCTCGGTCTCATCATGGTGATGAGTCTTTCATCGTAACTTTTTAATGAGTTCGACATAAGAATAACTCAATATATTTTTCATATTTAGAGAGTTTGAAAAAGAAATGGAAAAGAAAACTCCATCATGTCCCTTTTCATAATTTGTAGCTCGAATCTGAAAAGGTAGAAAACAATATTCGAGGGAACCTCTTGACCATGTCGACCAAGGTGTACCCTTTTTGTAAATAGTCAACCTCAACCCAAAAAAGGGATAAATGTATACTAAGGTGACGTCGATTCATTTACTTTAACGAGTTCAAAACGACAAGTACTTAGCAATATTTTCAATTTTTGAGAGTCAGGAAAGAGCTCAAAGATGACTCCACGGGGGTTCCTTTTTTGTTTGTTTAATGAGTCTGAAAAAGAGATAAAATAAAACTCCCAGAATCGGTCAATAATGATCATTGTTCACATTCAAGGTACTTGTAGAATTTGACCAAAATGAGCTATAAAAGTTCTTTTTGTGCCCTAATTCTCTTGATTTTCCAATGGCTGCTGCAGGAGATCCAAGGCATCGTTTCACAAACTGTCTATGATAGGTAAGAACCTCATCCCTGCTCTTGTACTTTATTACCTTTTTTATGCATTTTAAACAGTAATTTTTATGCTAGAAAGGAGGATTTCAAAATTTTTGGGCACTGGTGACCATCATAGGTATGGTCATCAAACCCACGATGGTCGTGCTTGAGCCTAAAGGCTTGTGCGATGCCATCGCACTGTTTGTAAAAACAGGCTCGATGGCGCTGAGGGCAATTTTTAAAGTAGTAAAACTCTCTTTTAAGCAAAAAATTATGAGTTTGATCCATGAAAAAGGCATTAATAAGTGTTTAAATGTCGTTTTGGAGGAGAATATGCTCTTGGAATGGAAAGAAAGAGGCCATGCAGGTGAAGATAATCAAGCAGCTCAACACCTTGCATGCATAAATGCTTTGAGGGATTGTGGACTGCTAAAATTCTTCAAGACCACAGGGTTAAGAGCTTAGGTGGAATTACTACCTTATTTGATCAACCTTTAGGATGTATATTGAGAGATATTCATCATAAAAGGGAAAGAACCAGAACTTGAGGAGATGGACATTTATTTCATCAAAGGATTATCCCATCAAGGAGAAGCAGTTCAACTCTTTGGGTCTCACCCACGAGGTGAGAGAACAAGGAGTCTAGTCCAGAGATACTGTCTTGGTTTCGAAATATCCAATGGAGATAAGATAAAGATAACAAAAATCACCAACAACCTCATATTGAGAATGATTTTGTTCATCATGGCACGTGTATTTGGCATGCAAGGCTTGCATGAGGCTTTAAAGTCTCAGTTCTAATATGCTATCACATGTTTTATCCCCACCGTCTTTAACTGGTGTGGAGGCCTTTTGGAAAACATGAAGTGAAAAATAACCAAGGGTAAGCATGGGCACTTGAAGCAATTCAGGTTCGGTTCTATACTAGTGAACTTATTTTTGGAGCAAGTGCCCCTATTTTGGTATCAGTGGGCAGAAGTACCACATCTGCCCTCAAGATCCGAGACTCGAGAGATGGAGCCAACTCATGCCTCAAGGAGACATGATAAACATATGAATTATCCACCACAGTTATTTTCTTGGCTTGAATTCCAACTACTTATGGTAGATGACTACACTTATGCTAGCAAAAATTTTAGGTGGGATCTAGATCTACCTCTGCCACTAGCAAACAGTTGACCGATGCAGGTAAAAAAAGTTTTTTTTTTGGATTTTTTCAAGTTTTATGTTTTTTATAAAAGTGTAAACTGAGACTCAACTTATGATAAATGTGTAGATGTGGGGCCAGAGAGACCACCAGGCATGTCGCCAATAGCACGGCGAGCTACTCACCTGATAGTGGGCGTGGACTATGAGGAAGGGGCTGACCACTTGGTTGAGATGGAGGGCAATCAGGAGGCAATGACTCGAGGGGTACCAGATTATGCCACTATTGATGACGTTCCACTATGTTGGTAGAGACACACTGTGGGAGTCTCTACGAGACTGTGTCAGCTGCTAGGCTGAGTGATCAGGGTGGTCTCGTGCTATCATGAGCACCATGCGATTTGATAGTTTATCTAGTATTTTACACATTTTGTAGGCTTTAAAAGCCAAGTGTCTCGGAACACTCTATTTTTTGACATTTTGATGTAAACACTCTTGCAGACATGATATATATCTATATATATTATATTATATATATGTATATATATATAATATATATAATATATATATGTATATATATAATATATATATATATATATATAATATATACATGTTTTATTTCTACTTATGTTTTCATAACATGATTCAATTTTATAAATGATGCAAATGCCTATCAAGAACAAAATTTGCTAATGCATCGGTTAATGTATTTAAATTACATGGAATATTTTGATATGTAATGTAATCAAAATTTCTTTCCATCAATCTAACATTTAAATGCATACACAACATTTGTGGATTTCTTACTAAGGAATGATTATTTAATTGTAACACAACAAGCTGTGAATCCAACTTGTCAGCTAAATCCCTAATGCCAAGAGCAACTGCTTCTGACAAGAGTTCAATAACTGCACTATATTCAACAATATTGTTGGTTTTTCGACCAAGGTAGATACCTTGTATGTTAATCAACTCACCATTAGGGTCATAGAGCACCCATGTTGTGGAAGAGAGGTTATGTGTGCTACGATAAGCACCATCAACAAAACCAACGCAATGACCTGATGACATATGTGAACCAAGTGGAGCATGGGATAAGAAGAAAAACATATGCCTGCAAAGCAAACAAACACACCAAAAATAAAAAATGCACACTAATGAATTAACACACTAATGTACAAAAGTTATTACACAAATTTCATGCATAATACTTTTCTTGATATAACCCATTATGGGGTTGTGAAAATACATTTACCTCATAATCACATAGATCATAGGTACCTTTCTGTAAAACATGCTTGAAAATGTAGGGTCCATGCTATATGGGTTCGAACTTGCTTGCCCCCAATTTATCATTCGCTTGATCGTAAAAAAGGACCAAGTAACATTCAGAAAAAGTGTGAGGAGATACGGTTTGGTCAAAATGAGCTTTGAATCACTTCTTTTCAGCTTTGATGACCATCGAAAGAATGCGATGAATCTCAACAAGTCTCTCAAGATACAGTAGCTGCTCCTCTTCAGGCGAGGTATTTGGAAGAAGTTCGATAGCTAGCTTAAGTGAAGGGATTTCACATTCGATTAGAAGAGTTGCCTGTAAACTATACACTAGCTATAACAGAGTGAATCTAGTGGCTATCTTAGCAGAAGTTCTGTAAGCCCAAAGAACTGAGAATAACATTAAATGCCAATCCTTTCTATGCTTCCCAATGGTACGCTGAAGCATAGTAATCAAAACCTTATTGATTGCTTCAACTTGGCCATTGGCTTGTGGATAATAAGGAGTTGAGATATCATGTTGAAGGCCGAACTGAGCAGTTAGCTCTACCATCATATGCTGAAACAAATGTGATCCATGGTCAATCATGATAGCTTGAGGGAAACGAAAACATGCTATGATGTGGTTAAAAAGGAATTGTGTAGCAGTAATACCATCAACATTTTATGTAGGCATCACCTCGGCCCATTTTGTAAAATAGTCGATGGAGACGATGATACAACCATGCCCCCCAGCTGAGCGAGGGTTACATGTCATGAACTCAATGCCCCATTTGGAAAATGGGCCAATGGTAACTACCAGGTGTAGGGGGTGTGGGTGGGGTGCACTACTTGCGGTTGAAAATCTATCATTCAACGCATTTTTGGACAGCTAGAATGCAGTCTTTGAAGATATAAGGCCAGAAACAACCGACGCAGAGGATTTTCTCAATATTGGCATATCCAAACATATGACCACCCCACACACCAGATTGGCAATCATTTAAGACTCACTCAGCCTCTTCAAGGGTGAGACATCTTTGAAGGATAGAGCCCACACCAACCCAATACAATGTATCACCGAGGATCCGATCGTGTTGGCACACATGCTAGATGTGACGTTGGTTACATTGGGAAAAATCATATTGGAAATTCTGGGTTTGGAGATAAAAAATAATGTCTCCATACCATGGGTCAAGAGTGTTGATCAGAAATAGAGTTTCATCGTGTATATACTCAATAAAATCAGTTGGGGTGCTTGCAGACATAAGATCACATATTAACTAAGCAAAGATGAGAGATTTCTTTGATTTGGCAATAGTAAATTCCAAATCAAACTCCTGTAAGATCACGATCCATTTGGAGTATTTTCTTCCCAATAACTGTTGAGTCAGTATATATGTCATGGGCTTACAATAAAAAATCATGGTGGTTTTCCATAAAAGGATATAGTGTTGAAATATTTGGATGGCATGAAATGCCACCAAATAAAGCTTCTTGACATAAGCATATCGAGACTTGATATCAAGAAGGTTTCAACTCAGATAATAAACCATGTTCTCATTTCCATTGTCGTCGTCCTAAACTAAGACCATAGCAATAGTGGTATCTATTGCAACCAAATACAAGAATTAATCGTGGCAGTTGTTATCAATAAGCATTTTCTCAAGGTTGAAGAAAGACATTTCTAAGGTAACTACAAACCAATCTTTTAGACTTAGGTGCTAGCCAACCTAAATCCAGAGAGGGCTCTCTCTTTATGATTTAGCTATGTTTGAAAGGATTTTAGGCTAGTATTAATGCTCAAGGAGGTTGTTTTGTTTGAGAGTGGTGGAGTTCTAAAGAAAATGGGAAAACTAGGCCTTTAGGCCATTGGACTATGGATTCAAATAGGGATAGTTCACTGGAATAAGTCAAATTGTTGAGGTAGGATTTCAACAAGCAGGATAACAGAGTAACAACAAACTTTGGGGCTTGAATGGATGATAGTTCTACTCAAAACTAGACAATCAAGAATCCTCAAGTTAGGATTAGAAAGAAGAAGGGAATATAGGTCAACCAACAAAGGGAAATTAAGAATCCTATACCAGGGACTTATTATAGAAAAACTGCAGGGATAAAGGAGCAGTTAAGAATTCCTTTATCGAAATCGTTTAGAAGAAAACATATAAATGGTAGACTGTTGATAGCAAAGAGAAATAAAGCTAATTTTTATATACTTTGACTATTTTACCATTTAGATTTCAGATGCATGAAACATTGAAACATATAGAAAACACATAAAATCACAAGGATAGTATACTTATTTGCAATTATACTGCACGAGAATCTGATGAAATGTCCTCAACTTTCATTCCTTTCCCAACAAAAATCTAGATTTGAGTACAACATTTTTTTTTAAATTAAGAGTAGAGGCTTACATAGATGTTATAGAATCCACCCTAAAATGCTTCAAATGAAGAAGTATTTATACTAATTCTAAACTGAAATATCTTGAAAAAATATCAAGATTGGTTTCACAAACATCTCCAACTGTTTTACATTAATAGAACTTAAATAAAGGACACTCAAAACTAATGAATCTATTTGGAACTATTTTTAAGGATTTATGGTGACAAAGAAGAGAAATTCGAATTTGATCGCAACTCTTAGTTGATGATGAGGCATCCTAGTCACTAACTACATCCTTCCTTTGTGCATTATGCCCCAGAAATTTTACAAACTTAGGGTCCAATGATACGCTTTTATATCTCAATCTAAGCTAGATATGTATGAAGTGAAAGAGGGTATTGTAGATAAGAATATTTTTGAGATAAACCTCTCTCATTTTCCCAACATTCAGCTCCAACTATTCACAATATTCTATGCAAAACGATGTCAAAAACAGGACTTTACACAAACTAAAAAGTAAGTTGTGAAGACATACACTTATCTCCCTTTTGGTAATACTTGTGTAAACATTGAGAAAGGTTTTGGTAGATTGGTCTGTTAGAAACAAAACCCTCCTCCTCTTTCTCGAAATACTTCTTGGATTGGCCACAATAGTTTCGGAAAAACTATGACTTAAACAGGAAATTTATGAAGAATGTACCATTTCTGCTTTGATTTCATCTTTTAACCTTAAATTTCTTTTGACTGTTTTTCACTTTTACTTTGGATAAACTTCATTTTGTTGGTGAAAGTATTTTCATCTCTGTTTAACCCTTAGTGTCTCCAAGTTTACTTTACGACTTACTTTTACTGCTCTGTTTTTTCATCCGTCTTTACTTTGACATGAATTTGTATGCTCTGTAACTGTCTTCCCTGCTGTTTATCTTCATGCTACCTGATTTGCTCGATTTGGTCTTCAATCCTGATAGAATTTAATCATGATACACTTTGACTGTTCTTTACTGTGTCCTTTTACCTTCACTGTATATTTTAGGTTTTTTAATGTCTATTTCAACAATAAATCATTTAATTCCATGTTTTCTCTGTTTGTATTTTAACTGTATGTTTTATTTTCCATCTCTGTTTGAATAGATTTGATAACAATCTCGGAGTAAAAAGATCTTATGACTAGTATTAAAACTGTTTATCCAAGGCTGTTGTCTTTCAATCACCTGTAAAACAAAATAAACTGTTAGGAAAACGTTGGGTTGACAGGGAGGGTCATTAATGGATTTATCGAGCTTTATACGTCTATGGAGTGAGTCCAAAATGATTTCGGTAGGTAAACCATGCTTGAATTGGTTAGAAAAAGGCTTCAGGTGGAGCAGAAGAGTTTCATAAGTTTATATAGTAGAATGGGCGAAGGGCGAGAAAACATGGATTCTTGGGGTTTTGAACTTTAACGGGCAAACTTTCAAAATATGGCATGAACTAAACAGTAGATGGTTTGTGGCATAGCGGGTAGGAGGTAAGTGGGATCCATCGCACTACTTTTTGAGGTTGGTGGTATTGGCAGAGGGTCACGCAATGCCACGAATTGGATGACACGTAGCATCGGCGAAAAGTCAAAACTGCTTGCATCGCGTGGTTAATGTTCGACCAAAAGACCCGCGCAATATGGGCGAGAGCCGTTGGATGAGGGAAGGCTGATCAGACAGTAGTCAGTAGTGAAAAGTGTTAGGGGGTTAATGGAGAGGCCCAATGGCATAATTAACATAATTAAAATGAATTTAATTATATTGGGGATGATATGATTGGCAGAGAGGCTATTAATTAATCCAGGTGATTAATAAATTCCTTTTTAACACGACTGGGGTTTTTGGCTCTTAATTAATCGTGGTTCGATTAATTAATCCAACTTAATTAACTTTATTATGGTTTATTTTGCAAATCATTGAGACGGGATATTTATTTATTTTGGGACTTTTATTAATAATACGGGAAAGGGTAATTTGTTTCGGGAGTTAACTAAATAATAAGAATTAAAAGTTAATATGACCATGGAAGAGGAAAATGCGCTAAGTAAATGTTCCCGAAAATACATTCATCATCCAACATTATGACTTAGGCTAAAATGTGTTTGGGGGATTTTAGAAAGAACCATTTATTTTTCCAAAGTAAAAGAGTGATTTTACCTTAGGAAAAGGATTTGAAGCGGATGGATGAATTATGAAAGGGGGTGAATTTTGATGAAGGGGCTTTAGCACTTAGGCCTCACAAGTTATTGGGCCAAGTGTCCGGTCCCTCCAGAAGTCAGAGAAATGCTCTGAGCACCTTTAACTTTAGGGTTGTTGGTGCCTTTAGTACTTATGGGAAATTAGTAAAACTTAGGGAAAAATGAGTGAGGAGGTTAATTTAGTTTCACTTTTGTCTATGATGTAAATGTCTTCATTGTCATCCATATATTTTAAGTGCTTTTGATGATGAAAGTATGTGACCCGATATCTGGATAATCATTCATCATACATAATTATGTAACCATTCATCTACTTACCCTACCTACTTTATCCTACCATCTTTCTTCTTTTTATTACGGTGCACTTAAACTGGCAAACCCTTATCAAACTTTATTTTCTTTTGCATATAGCAATCTATCTAAGTCTATCCTTATTATGTCCAAGGGCTTAGATTAAACTTGTTGAGCTCCTTTATTCACTCTACCTATCTACTTATCTGCCAAGATTAAACAGTTTGGTCAGATTTTATTCTCTATTTCTAAGCATGAAATTGAAAACCTGGAAAAACCAAGATTAAACTGTTTGGATACCATGGACTATGGCATAAGTAACAAGTTGCACACAATATTTATTATGCAAAAAGTAAAATAGCAGTGGCATTTGGACTTGCACACCTTTATGGTCTTTTTTTTTTTTTGGGGGGGGGTTCATTTTCTTTCATTTTTTGACCTTTTTCTTTATTCTTTTTGTCCTTTGATTTTTCTTTTAGGGCATACCCTCTTTACATTTTTAATTTTTTTTTTATTTTTTACAAATATGGAAAACATTTGAAACAAGCAAAGGTATGTACATATTTCAGAGCTAAACCAAGTCAATCATGATATATGACACCTATTGGTATAGAACCTAACAACGACTTCACTTAGGGATGGAATTTCCTTATGAAATGTCAAGAACACTGTCGACTAGTAGCCTAATCCATTAAGCCAATTGTACACATGTGTATGCTCTATTATATAATCTTTGTGACTGAAAATATTGAACTAACACTACACCCCTTTTTGCAAACTGAAATCTGATCTAACATAAACTTGCTGATGGAAACTGAATTTATTCAAACCAAAATCTTACCTACTTACTCTAATCAGGTTTCTGACTGTTAGTTAGGTAAAATGTAATATCAAATGAAACCACTCAAGCATCATATACATTGGTGACTTTTTCTTCTTTTGCTTGTTGCTGGTTAAAATTGAGATCTTGAAATCAAATATAGCTTTGTTAAACTTTGAGAAGATAATGAAATTCCTAATTTCCTTTGTTGACTCTAGAAACTGTAGAAAATGATTTTGTAAAATATATACACTATTCTTGAACTGATTCAAACAACTGTATATTTGTTGTGTATGGCCCACATGCCATGAAACTAAAATAATACCTTCATATTTATCACCCTGCATGTTTTTAAACGAGCTTTGTGATGATGTTTCTTCTGAAAATGGGAAGAAAACTAGTTGCCTAGCCAAGTCTGTATCAATACCTTTTTCAAAGTCATAGTTAGCTAATGTAGAAGGACTTTGACTACAAATTCCATCCAACACATAAGCTATTAGATCATGAAAGGCTTGAAGAGACTGTTGCCATCTATTTTCTATGGTTCCAATGAAACTGTATGATTTTCTAAAAACCGCTCATCCTTTTTTACAGATAGATTATGCAAATTTCCTTTCAAAAAATGAGTTGCCTCAGAATACAATGTTAAGGAATTATCTTGGATAATTTGATCATATGTTCCAGTTTCCAAGTATTCTTCTACAACCTGACATTCAATGGCATTTTGGGGCTGCAAATCTAGATATGAGAAGTCTTGAACAAGGATTTTATTGCCCTCTAGATGGTTAATATCAAAACTTGTTGACATTTGATTTATAATTGCATGAAAGTTATCTTTGATAAAATTTAACGAAGAAAAACAAAATGGTAGAGTTCCTTCACTGATTTCAAAATTTTCTACGCTTTCCTCCTCATTCTCATATCTGAAATGAACAAGCTAATCACTGTTTTCAAGCTGTTGAACCTGAACTTCCTTATTCCTAAAATTAGCTTCTGATTCCTCTGCAAGGCTAATGTGGATTTGAGAAACATAAACATTATTATAGTGATCAAGTTTAGGCACATAATCATAAGAGGTAATGTCACCAAATGTACATATTAGATCAGCAGATTGCCTCTCCACATATGGTTCTATAACTCTATCTTCAGACTTATGGTAGTTGGAATTAATAAGAATTTGTTCATGGTATTCAACCTCTTCATTTTGTGAAAGAAATGTGTCATGGTGATTTTGAAAAGAAAGTTCATCTTTCATGGTGATCTTCTATATCATTTCCTCTATTTTCTTCCCCAAAATGTTGAGTTTTTCCTCTGCTTCTACTTTCAATTTTTCTCTTCTAATTTACAGATTAACTTCTACATCTACTGCCATGTTTTTATATATGTTCCAATGTTGAGGTGAAATTATATCTCTGGATCAAATGCTCTTGGGTAATGAAAAAGATTTGAACCAGGGGGAGGTCTTATATTTGATGGAATTGAATAATAAATTTGATCAAATTTGTCTGAAAATTGTTGTATTGTTTGATCTGGATGTCTTTTTAACTGATTATATACTTCTATGATTACAAGAAGATTGAATTTAATTATCCATCTATCAAGGAAGAGTTCGAGAAACTATTGGATATTTTAGATGCTTGCCTCAGGTAGGGTTTTGAACCAACACTTGAACTTGTCTTGTAAACAAAGAGTGAAAAGCCTAATACTGACATCCTCTTCAACTAGTTCAAAAAAGTTAAGATAATCCTCAAAAATTTGAATATGTTTTTGGGTAGTGATACCATTCTCTCCATCAACCTGAAGGAGATACTTATAATAATCGTTAGGGAAAGCATGGAGTGAGGGGCTTATATCTGTCAGGAACTTTATGAGGCACTGGAATATGTACAGGGATTGCACGATTAGTCTTAATTTTTTGATTCTCCTCAATTGGAAAATGATCTTCATAAGAGTTAGAAGACAACTGTTCAAATGTGTAAGGAGACTTTATATCTACATTTTTCGAAGGAAAATAATAAAAATTTAATCTAAAATCATCTCTAAAATAAAATATACATTGAAAAACTTTATCAATGAGAAAGAACATAGTGTCTTGAATAACAGTCCAAGTTAAAAGCCTGATCTTTTCACCTAGTTCCTTCAGGTTCATTTCTCTAGTGGAGTCTTGATTGTAGAATTGATTTGGAGTCGCCAGTTGGATGATTTTAACCTTTGTGTGTCTGATCACTGTCCACCATCATAGATCAAATCTAAACCTGTAAAACAATTTTGAAGAAAATGTTAGTTCTCCCCAGTTGAGTCACCACTATGTTATCACTCAGAATTTTCTCAAGGTTAAAGAAAGAAATTTCTGAGGTAACCACAAACCAATCTTTTAGACTTAGGTGCTAGCTCACCTAAATAAAGAGAGGGATCTCTCTTTATGATTTAGCTATGTTTGAAAGGATTTTAGACTAGTATTAATGTTCAAGGAGGTTGTTTTGTTTGAGAGTGGTGGAGTTCTGAAACAAATGGGAAAAATATGCTTTTAGGCCATTGGGCTATGGAGTCAAACATGGATAGTTCATTGGAATAAGTCAAATTTTTGAGGTAGGATTTCAATAGGAAGGATAACAGAGTAACAACAAACTTTGGGGCTTGAATGGATGATAGTTCTGCTCAAAACTAGAGGGCAATCAAGAATCCTCATGTTATGAATAGAAAGAAGAAGGGAAGATAGGTGAACCAACAAAGGGCAATTAAGAATCCTATACCAGGGACTTAATATAGAAAAACTATAGGGATAGAGGAGCAGTGAAGAATTCCTTTATCAAAATCGTTTAGAAGAAAACATATAAATGGTAGATTATTGATAGCAGAGAGAAATAAAGCTACTTCTGATATACTTTGACTATTTTACCATTTAGATTTCAGATGCATGAAACATTGAAACATATAGAAAACACAAAATCACAAGGATAGAATACTTATTTGCAATTATACTGCACGAGAATTTGATGAAATGTCCTCAACTTTCATTCCTTTTCCAAAAAATTCTAGATTTGAGTACAACAGCTTTTTAACTTAAGAGTAGAGGCTTACAAAGATGTTATGGAATCCACCCCAAAATACTTCAAATGAAGAAGTATTTATACTAATTCTAAACTGAAATATCTTGAAAAAATATCAAGATTGGTTTCACAAATATCTCCAACTGTTTTACAATAATAGAACTTAAATAAAGGAAACTCAAAAATAATGAATCTATTTGGCACTATGTTTATGGATTTATGGTGAAAAATAAGATAATTTGAATTTGATAGTAACTCTTATTTGATGATGAGGCATCCCAGTCACGAACTGCATCCTTCCTTTGTGCATTCTTCCTTAGAAATTCTGCAAACTTAGGGTCCAATGATACGCTTCTATATCTCAATCCAAGATATATATGTAAAACATGAAATAGGTTATTGTAGATAAGAATGTTTTTGGGATAAATGTCTCTCAGTTTCCCAAAATTCAGCTCCAGCTGTTCACAATATTCTCTACAAAAAGATGTCAAAAACAGGATTTTGCACAAGCTGAAAAATAAGCTGTGAAGACATGCACTTGTATCCCTTTTGGTAATACTTGTGTACAAAGTGAGATATATTTTTGTTGATTGGCCTGTTAGGAACAACAACCTCCTCCAGATTCTAGAAATACTTCTTGGATTGGCCATAATATTTTCTGCAAACATATGACTTAAACAAGAAATTTCTAAAGAATGTACCATTTCTGCTCTGATTTCATCTTTTAATCTTAAATTTCTTTTAATTGTTTTTCACTTTTACTTTGGATAAACTTCATTGTTGCTGGTAAAAGTATTTTCATCTCTATTTAACCCTTACAATCTCCATGTTTACGTTTATAATTTTACTTTTACATCTTACTTTTACTGCTCTGTTTTTTCATCTGTCTTTACTTTGACATGAATCTGTATGCTCTGTAACTGTCTTCCCTGCTGTTTATCTTCATGCTAGATGATTTACCCGATTTGGTATTCAATCCTGATACACTTTGACTATTCTTTATTGTGTCCTTTTACCTTCACTGTATATTTTAGGTTTTTTACTGTTAATTTCAACAGTAAATCACTTAATTCCATGTTTCCTCTATTTGTCTTTTAACTGTATGTTTTATTTTCCATCTCTATTTTAATAGATTTGATAACAATCTCAGAGTAAACAGGTCTTATGACTAGTATTAAGATTGTTTATCCAAGGTTGCGGTCTTTTGATCACCTGTAAAACAAAACAAATTGTTAGGAAAACATTGGGTTCACAGGGAGGGTCATTAATGGATTTATCGATGTTTATAGATATATGGAGTGAGTCCAAAATGATTTTGGGAGGTAAACCATGCTTGAATTGGTTAGCAGAGGCTTCTAGTGGAGCATAAGGGTTTCATAAGTTTATACAGTAGAATGGGCGAAGGGCAAGAAAACATGGATTCTTGGGGTTTTGAACTTTAATGGGCAAACTTTCAAAATATGGCACAAATTGAAGAGTAGACTGTTTGTCACGTAGTGAGCAGGCGGTAAGTGGGATCCATCACACCACTTTTTGAGGTTGGTGCTATTGGTAGAGGGTCGCGCGATGCCACAAATTGGATGACACGTAGCATCGGCAAAAAGTCAAAACTGCTTGCATCGCGTGGTTAATGTTCGACCAAAAGGCCCGTGCGATATGGACGAGAGCCGTTGGATGAGGGAAGGCCGATCAGATGGTATTCGGCAATGGAAAGTGTTAGGGAGTTAATGGAGGGGCCCAATGGCATAATTAACATAATTAAAATGAATTTAATTTGATTGGGAATGATATGATTGGCAGAGAGGCTATTAATTAATCCAGGTGATTAATTAATTCCTTTTTAACATGATTGGGGTTTTTGGCTCTTAATTAATCACGGTTTGATTAATTAATCCAACTTAATTAACTTAATTATGGTTTATTTTGCAAACCATCAGGACGGGATATTTATTTGTTTTGGGAATTTTATTAATAATACAGGAAAGTGTAATTTGTTTCAGGAGTTAAATAAATAATAAGAATTAAAAGTTAATATGACCATGGAAGAGGAAAATGGATTAAGTAAATGTTTCCTAATATACATTCATCGTCCAACATTATGACTTAGGCTAAAATGTGTTTGGGGGGTTTTATAAAGAACCATTTATTTTTCCTAAGTAAAAGAGTGATTTTACCTTAGGAAAAGGATTTGAAGGGATGAATGAATTATGAAA
The DNA here is from genome assembly GCA_000404065.3 of Pinus taeda. NCBI lineage: Eukaryota > Viridiplantae > Streptophyta > Pinopsida > Pinales > Pinaceae > Pinus > Pinus taeda. Next base: position 107,541 of record APFE030688116.1, read on the forward strand.
GGGTTGAATTTTGATGAATGGATTTTAGCACTTAGGGCTCACAAGTTATTGGGCTAAGGGTCCAGTCCCTCCAGAAGTTAGAGAAATGCTCTTAGCACCTTTAACTTTAAGGTTGTTGGTGCCTTTAGTACTTATGGGAAATTAGTAAAACTTAGGGAAAAATGAGTGAGGACGTTAATTACTTTGACTTTTGTCTATGATGTAAATGTCTTCATTGTCATCCATATCTTTTAAGTGCTTTTGATGATGAAAGTATATGTCCTGATATCTGGATAATCATTTATCATACATAATTCTACAACCATTCATCTACTTACCCTACCTACTTTATCCTATCATATTTCTTCTTTTTATTAGGGTGCACTTAAGTTGGAAAACCCTCATCAAACTTTCTTTTCTTTTGCATATAACAATCTATTTAAGTCTATCCTTATTACATCCAAGGGCTCAGATTAAACTTGTTGAGCTCCTTTATTCACTCTACCTATCTACTTATCTACCAAGATTAAACAGTTTGGTCAGATTTTATTCTCTATTTCTAAGCATGAAATTGGAAACCTAGAATAACCAAGATTAAACTGTTTGGTTACCATGGATTGTGGCATAAGTAACAAGTTGCACACAATCTTTATTATGCAATAAGTAAAATAGCAGTGGCATTTGGACTTGCACACGTTTATGGTCTTTTTCTCTTTTTCTTTGGGGTTCATTTTCTTTCATTTTTTCACCTTTTTCTTTATTCATTTTGCCCTTTGATTTTTCTTTTAGGGCATACCCTCTTTACATTTATTAAATTTTTTTTTATTTTTTACAAATATGTAAAACATTTGCAACAAGCCAAGGTATGTACATATTTCAGAGCTAAACCAAGTCAAACATGATATATGACACCTATTGGTATAGGAACCTAATAGCGGCTTCACTTGGCGATGGCATTTCCTTATGAAATGTCAAGAACATTGTCGACTAGTAGCTTGATCCATTGGGCCAATCCCACACATGTGTATGCTTTGTTGTATAATCTTTGTGACGAAAATATTGAACTGACACTACACCCTTTTTTGCAAACTGAAATATGATCTAACATAAACTTGATGATGGAAACTGAATTTATTCAAACCAAAATCTTACCTACTTACTCTAATCATCTTTCTAACTACTAGTTAGGTAAAATGAAATAGCCAATGCAACCACTTAAGCATCATATACATTGGTGACTTTTGTTGCTTGTGCTTGTTGGTGGTTAAAATTGAGATCTTGAAATCAAATATAGCTTTGTTAACCTTTGAGAAGATAAGAAAATTCCTGACTTCCTTTGTTGACTCTAGAAACTGTAGAAAAGGATCTTGTAAAATATATACACTATTCTTAAACTGATTCAAACAACTGTACATCTGTTGTGTATGGCCCGCATGCCATGAAATTGAAATAATACCTTCATCTTTATCACCCTGCATGTTTTTAAATGAGCTTTGTGATGATGTTTCTTCTGAAAATGGCAAGAAAACTAGTTGCCTTGCCAAGTCTGTATCAATACCTTTTTCAAAGTCATAGTTAGCTAATGTAGAAGGACTTTGACTACAAATTCCATCCAACACATCAGCTATTGGATCATGAAAGACTTGAAGAGACTGTTGCCATCTATTTTCTATTGGTTCTAATGAAACTGCATGATTTTCTAAAAACTACTCATCCCCTTTTATAGATAGATTATGCAAGTTTCCTTTCAAAAACTGAACTGCCTCATAACAGAATGTTAAGGAATTATCTTGTCTCATTTGATCATATGTTCCAGCTTCCAAGTCTTCTTCTGCAACCTGACATTCAATGGCATTTTGGGGCTGCAAATCTAGATATGAGAAGTCTTGAACAAGGATTTTAATGCCCTCTAGATGGTTAATATCAAAACTTGTTGACATTTGATTTCTAATTGCATGAAAGTTATCTCTGATAAACTGAAATGAAGCAAAACAAAATAGTAGAGTTCCTTCAATAATTTCAAAATTTTCTACACTTTCCTCCTCATTCTCATATCTAAAATGAACAAGCTGATCATTATTTTCAAGTTGCTGAACTTGAACTTCCTTATTCCTCAAATTAGCTTCTGATTCCTCTGCAAGGTTAATTTGGATTTGAGAAACATAATCATTATTATAGTCATCAAGCTTAGGCACATCATCATAAGAAGTAATGTCACCAAATGTACATATTAGATCAGCAGATTGCCTCTCCACATATGGTTCGATAACTCTATCTTCAGACTTATGGTAGTTTAAATTAATAGGAATTTGTTCATCGTTTTCAACCTCTTCATTTTGTGAAACAAATGTGTCATGGTGATTTTGAACAAAATGTTCATCTTTCATGGTGATCTTCTGTATCATTTCCTCTATTTTCTCCTTCAAAATGTAGAGTTTTTCCGTTGCTTCTACTTTCAACTTTTCTCTTCTAATTTTTAGATTAACTTCTACATCTACTTCCATGTTTTGCATCTGTTCCAATGTTGAGGGGTTTCTTTCTCTTAGATGAAATTCTATCTCTGGATCAAATGCTCTTGGGTAATGCAAAAGAGCTGAACCAGGGGGAGGTCTTATATTTGATGGCATTGAATAATAAATTTGATTAGATCTGTCTGAAAATTGTTGTATTGTTTGATTTGGATGTCCTTTTAACTGATTATATTCTTCTATGATTACAAGAAGATTGACTTTGATTATCCATCTATCAAGGAAGAGTTTGAGAAACTGCTGGATATTTGAGATGCTTGCCTCAGGTAGGGTTTTGAACCAACTCTTGACTTTGTCTTGTAAAGAAAGAGCAAAAAGCCTAATACTGACATCCTTTTCATCTACTTCAAATAAGTTAATATAATCCTCAAAAGTTTGAATATGTTTTTGGGCAGTGATACCATTCTCTCCATCAAATTTAGGGAGATACTTATAATAATCGTTAGGGAAAGCATGGAGCGTAGAAGATAAGATGAGGGGCTTATATCTATCAGGAACTTTATGAGGCATTGGAATATGTAGAGGGATTACACGATTAGTCTTAATTTTTTTATTCTCCTCAATTGGAAAATGATCTTCATAAGAGTTAGAAGATTGATGTTCAAATGTGTAAGGAGACTTTATATCTACATTTTTCAAAGGAAAAAAATAAAAATATAATCTAAAATCATCTCTAAAATACAATATACATTGAAAAAATTTATCAATGAGAAAGAATATAATGTCTTGGATAACAATCCAAGTTAAAAGCCTGATCTTTTCACATAGTTCTTTCAAGTTCATTTCTCCAGTGGAGTCTTGATTGTAGAATTTATTTGGAGTCACTAGTTGGATGATTTTAACCTTTGTGTGTCTGATCACTATCCACTATCATAGATCAGATATAAACCTGTAAAACAATTCTGAAGAAAATGTTAGTTCTCCCTAGTTGAGTCGCCACTATGTTATCAATCAAAATTTTCTCAAGGTTAAAAAAGAAATTTCCGAGGTAACCACAAACCAAGATTTTAGACTTAGGTGCTTGCCCACCTAAATCCAGAGAGGGCTCTCTCTTTATTATTTGGCTATGTTTGAAAGGATTTTAGGCTAGTATTAATGTTCAAGGAGGTTGTTTTGTTTGAGAGTGGTGGAGTTCTGAAACAAATGGGCAAACTAGGCTTTTAGGCCATTGGGCTATGGAGTCAAACACGGATAGTTCACTGGAATAAGTAAAAATTACTGACGTAGGATTTCAACAGGAAGGACAACAGAGTAACAACAAACTTTGGGTCTTGAATCGATGATAGTTCTACTCAAAACTAGAGGGAATTCAAGAATACTCAAGTTAGGATTAGAAAGAAGAAGGGAAGATAGGTCGACCACCAAAGGGAAATTAAGAATCCATTACGTGGGACTTATTATAGAAAAACTATAGGGATAGAGGAGTAGTTAAGAATTCCTTTATCGAGATAGTTTAGAAGAAAACATATAAATGGTAGTCTATTGATAACAGAGAGAAATAAAGTTAATTCTGATATACTTTGACTATTTTACCATTTATATTTTAGATACATGAAACATTGAAACATATAGAAAACACATAAAATCACAAGGATAGAATACTTATTTTCAATTATACTGCACGAGAATCTGATGAAATGTCCTCAACTTTCTTTCCTTTTTGTTATAAACATATTTAGGCACTACAACCCCAATCACATATGTCCAGAAACCAAGGGCTTCTGAGTCCCTAAAAGTGTTGTTTCATACCCTAAAGGAACAAGGTCAACTAATTACATCATCTCCCAGAAGTTCTCCATAGAAAACGGCTCAAAATTGGTTCAAACTGGAGCATACACACTACTCAGTGCAAAGGGTGTGATGCATCTCACCCGCTCAGTGCAAAAAGTGCAGTGCATACTCAAAATCCCTTCTGTAGGGTGCGATGGGTGAGTGTAGACAAATGGAAGAAACAATTTTCATGGTGGATTATCATGGAATATTCCAGAAACTTCTCCTGTGACACTTGCCTCTCTGAATTTGCCCAGGGATGAGTAAGAGATCAACAATCTCCAAGCGGAATCAGGAACTATCAGAGAGAAGACACTAATAAAAAGTCCCAGAAGCTGACTCACCACCCTGCAATCATCTATATATGGATCCCTCATCCCAAAGATGCAGAAGGTTGGAATCTTGTATCTTGTAAGGAAGTGTTGTTGGTTTCTTGGTGGAATATCATAGTGTTGGGTGATCTAATCTTTTCATGAGGTGAAGAAGGGCTTTCATGCTGGGAGGATGACGCTGGGTCAGATCAATGGGTTCTAATCCTCTCTTCTAATCTCTATATCAATAAAGCTATTCAAGTTTTCCTCCACATTATTGTATGTTTGCTAATATATGCATTTGTGTGGTCAATATATATCTGGTCCTATATTGTTTATGATTGTAGATCTCTGCACTTTGAAGGTATTATGTTGATTTGACTTTACAGGTACTCTTTGAAGCAGAGAGGTCAAGGGAGGAGTGGCAAAGATCTGTCAAAGAGGAGAAGGAACAAGTAGAGAACCAAGCAAAAGATTAAGGTTGGTATTCTTTGCTCCTCTCCTATCTCCTTCTCGTAAAGGAAAACGAAAGTAACTTTAATCTTTTTGTTTCTAAGATAGCTACCCATCTTAGTGGGACTAGTAGCACTGCATAGACACTAGATTTCTCGATAAAAAAATGGTGACTCCATTGGGGAGAGAATAGCTCATTTGCTTGTCTATATTTTTTTGCTTTATAAACTTATAGACAGACCCTGAAGCCAAGCCAGCTAGCCTTCAGACTACATTTGCTATGTAAGTGAAAAGTAGATCAATTCTGCTTCAGCCTGTCTCTAGGTTTTGTTTATAAACTGAACAATTGATTTGCAAACATCATAATTGCCCTAGTGGTGGCTCAAGTAGGCTCATTAGATCAGCCCCTATGATTTGCATTTACTAACTATTATTTGCTCGGCTTAAATCCCTGAACTGAGCTACAAACTGTGACCAAGAACCCAGTTGAAGTCTCATTCCTGGACCATCACACCTTCTCCTCTTGGGAATTTGGATGCATCGCACCTCCCTTGTGCAGTAGGTGAGATGCATCGCTCTTTCCCTGTGTTAGAGGTGCGATGATCAGATAAGACCTCTTCTGCTTCCATATTTTTGTTTTTTGTTCACTCTCTTCAGCTTTATTTAGGAGTTTTGCTATCTGTGATCAGTATACCACTGTAGATACTCCCTGCCTTTGCATGATTCAACCTCCATAGTACAAAGAACTTTAAATTTTTTTATGTATTGTTCGCCATTTACGGTTCTCCTTTACAAAGAAGTAGCATATTCAAACTATTTTCTTTTGATTTGGAAGTGTCGCAAGTGTCATTTTCAGTCAAAGAAAAGAATCCTACTATTCTTGATGGTCGATTACACTATTACTCTTGTATTTGATTTGGATTAATAGTTTTTCAAGTTTCGAAATTAGTTTTCAATTCAAAATCGCAAAGTGTCGTCATTATCTTCCTTTCGTTTTTTGAAAAGAAAATCATTAGTACTATCACTTGAAATGATTCAGATTTATAATTAGCATTCTTTTTGTCATTCACACATTAAGAAAGCGAAAACAAATACATGCATGTGCATTTGCATTTAGACTAGTTGATTTTGATTTAGGACAATACATCTAGTGTGTGCTCTCTGCTCTATGTTGAAAGAATCTCATTTCTCTTTCCTTAGTAACTAGGATTTTCATTGCAAAAATAAGATTAAACGATTGTTTATCATCTTAGATTGAATTTTAGGAATTGTATATCTACATCACACAGTGAACCTAAAAGACATACTTCTCAAGAAAGATCATCTATAAATAAATTCAATGAACATAAAAATGCTCTGGAATCTAACACACAACATTTAGAAGTCTAGGCTAGAGACGTATTCCAGCATCGTAAAAGCTAGTACTATTGCTTTCAATGTAGGTTGGGTTATTCCTCCTCTTTGAGATGACAAGTGTCAGTACAGACTTGTGCTCCCACATACCATCGAGTATATATTGGGAGACCACAATAGGCTATATCCTTTATCCTTAGGAAGCTGTGTCTACTGCCCTATCGATTACAATGTACTGAACACAACATTTGGGAAGATTGACTATCGTACCGTAAAAAGTATTCTGCAGTTTTGCAATTGGTTTGGTAATCCCTCTGTCTAGATTTCCAGAGTAGTCCCTTTCGTTCCTTTTTAGACTCCTTAAAGGAAAAGGTCCATCTGAGCACTTGTCACTTCAGGCTCATTAAAAATTGAAGGTGACTAGAGTCATCTTTAGATTTTTCTCGACTCTTAAAAATTGAAAAAGAAAGTTGTGTCAAAGCGTCTAAAATTTATTTTAATCGGAATAACGTCACTGTTCCCTTGTTTGTCTTAGGTTGAGAAAAATGGATTCCACCTCTTGGGGATATGTTGGTGCACCTCATATGGCCGCATTGACCCTCCTAGGACTGAAAATCGGCTTGCCAATATGTCTCTTCTCGACCTCTGTCATTCAAACCGCCACGATTCTTGAGCAATCAAGTCAGCAACTAGATGATACTAGAGTTACCCCCAACCTTATGCTTCACTTGTTTCTCCCTCCCCTCCTTGCTCTTCACTTGGTAAAGCTGGTAAAGCTAAAGACCAAGTAGCTGAGGAGAAGAAGAAAGGGAAGGAGAAGGAGAAGAAAAAGAAGGAGCCAAAAGAAAAAAGGAGCAACCGTGCATCATCTAGCAAAAATCCACACACTGCACCATCCAAACTGAAATCTCCATGTGTCATTTGCAAACGGAACCACTATCATCGAGATTTTCCTTGCATCCCTCGGATCTTAAGGGATTGGTCTCCTGGTTTACACAATCCAGTGTCATCAACCTCTGACGATCATGTTGAAAGTACACCATCAACTAGTGAAAACGAAGTCAATGGACAGAAAGGAAAATGTAAATTTCCTTGCAAACTATATGAATGCAATCATGTCGTCCACCGTTGTCCCTTCCTGGATGAAGCTAAAAGAGTCTTGGATAACCGTCCTGCTTCACCACTACGGCTTCCTCCTGGGTACAAGAAACTCTTGCTGAGTCCATCGCTAGTTGAAAATCTGACTAACACGACTTTGTGGTTGGTCGAAGCATCTATAATTGAAGATAAACCCTCTGAATCAACACAGACGAAAGTCAAAAGGTTGAGGTGACAGTTGACTTGGTCCTGTCTTTGGAAGGTCCATATTCAGATGATACAATCACTGAAGAGAATGAGAACGACATTGTTCAAATTATTTTCATAAAAACAGACTCCAGTGAACATGGGGGAAATCTACCTGTTCCTTTACCGCAAGAAGGAAGTTCATCAGGGTCATATCCGACCATTTATTCGATCCCACCTCCGAGCAACCTAGTCGTTTCCTTCAATTCGAATCTACTAGGCAGACCCCATTTACCATCTAATGTACCATTCCGAATCATTATACAAGCTTACAAAATGGGCATGGTCGGTGCCATCATAGATGAAGGGGCTTCAGTGAGTATCCTTTCCTCAACTACTTGGAAAGCACTTGGTTCACCATCGCTTCGGCCTGAGATGTGAAATCTAATAGGCTCCGATAAAGGAACCAGTCGACCATTAGGGATCCTTCCGTGTTTGCCTATAATTTTGAGAGGGAAAACTATGTATCTAAACATAATGGTAGTCCAAGGACCTTTAGATTATAATCTACTCCTTGGGCGTTGTTATCACTTAGGTTGTTCCCCAAAACTTGTGAGAAAAGGGAATACGACCAAGGTAACCACTAACCAATCTTTTAGATGCAACTTCTAGCCAAACTGCATCCAGAGAGGGCTCTCTCTTTATAATTTAGCTTTGTTTTTTGAAGTATTTTATGCTAGTTATGATGTGCAGGGTTTTGTTTTAAGTTTGTTTGCATGGTGATTTTAAACAGAGCTGGGATGCAATTCTGAAACAGTTTATTCCATTGGGAAAATGGAGTCTATGAGGATGGACTACTGAGTGTGTTTCTCTGATAAAGGGCAATACTACAGAGAATAATAATCGATTTTGGAGCAATTTTAAAATCTAGAAATTGATGGAATGTAAGCCAGTGGCTGAAGGGCAGTTAAGAATCCTTCATCATGATGGCAGAGGGAAAGTGCATGAATATTAGCAAGGAGCAGTAAATAATTCCTTGGCAATTTTCAAAGTGAAAGAATCAGTGGAAACAGAAGCATCTAAGAATTCCTGTTTATTCTAATTCTGAATAAAACATAAATAACAACAGGGATTGAACACAGAGTGTATTTAAACAAGTTCTGGGCTATTCTTTTTCCCTGTTACTAAGATTATGAAACATATATGAAATTTGCAAACATTGAAAACACAAAACACAGTTTAGAATAACTTATTGATCCATAGAAAGACATAGGAATTCTATAGCAGTGCCAAGAACATCAAATCCACATTTAGATGGTCTAGTAGCAGTGAACTTCAACAACCTTTGTATTAAAAAATCTCAGAGCTACAGCGCGGTCCAAAGAGGAAAATCACCAACCCCGAATACATCTCTTGGGGAGGTATTTATACAAAAAGAGAGCTACAAAATATCTTGTGGATAAGATATCAAGTAATAAATTCCTCAACCTACTCTAACAAGGGAATAAATGTAGAAATAAATGCAGAAGTAATTGTTGTTATGCTGGCTGCATTAACTGATAAGATATGTTTGGCTTTTTAACTCAGGAAGTCGGCTGGTAGCTTTATCTTTGCTTTGTGTTCCTGCATTGATGTCCTAGCCCCTTTATCTGTGCTTGATTCCACTTTAATGCGTTCTAGTCCTCACTTGACCTCCTTCCTCTAGTATTCTCATCTTTATTATATTGGCCACGTGTTTTGTTATTTGACCAGAAGTAGATAAAAAGAAAAATCAAAATTACCTTGGTAAAACTTCCAGCATGCTCTGCCACCGTTGGTCTGTTGGCAACTGATGTATTTGTATTTTTATTAGTGTTTCATCAGCCTCAATATACCTGTAGAAGTTGGGCTGGACTTCAAAATGGTGATTTATTTCATGTTCAATATAGAACAAATTTTCCAATTTTTCATATAAGCTCTATCCGGAGGGAGGTCCTGTGTCTTCTGAAGTGCTTGATGATGCTGTGATCTGATTTGTAACATATGTGTTTACCCTGTGAGCATATTGTTGATGTGTTAATAGTCTTTGATTGTTGGTAAGTAAACTGGGTAAACCCTTCTACTGCAAGACTGTAAACTTCTCTATGAAGGCATTTATCTCCATCTGCATTTCTTGGCACTTCCTTTCCAAATTTTGTATAAAATTCCTCATTGTTAGCACCTTTTTCACTGTCAAAATGGTGTCTGTTCTGTCCCTGATCTCCAAAGCTGTTAACTGTTCTCTGGTATGAGTATTCAAAAAATGGATCAGTCTATTGGTATGCTCAGGCATGTTTCCCAATGATGCCTTGGCTCTTTGAATTTCCACTTGGGCCCTTTCTATCAATTCTATTTGTTCATGGATTATTTGAGTTGATTGCTATTGGTCAGTGATAGACTAGCCAATTTTGGTCCACAAAATTGTTTTAATGTCTGCTAGAGGTTTATTCAAGGTGAGAACTTTTTCCAATGATTTCACCTTATTCTCTAGGGCCTTTACCTCTCTGGTTTTCTCTGCCACTGTTATTTTTGATTTGTCGTAACTTACCTCTAGTTTGGCCAGTTTTTCTTTTGCCTCTTTAAGCTCTGACATTTGGGCCTCCAGCTCTTTCACTACTTTCATTAATTCTTCCATGCCTATGTTGGTATTTGGCCCTGTTGTTGCTACTAAAGCTGAGGTACCTGCTGTTGATGCTGGGATATTAGGAGGGACTGCTGTTGTAATTGTGGGGGGAGTAGTGGTACCTGTTGGAGCTATTTCAGGTGGCTGGGAGGTCGACTCTCCTTGCTTCTCTTTAATTGCTTTCTCCAAGGCCTACTCTATTTCTGCAATCTCTCATTCATCCTTATTAGTAAAATTACCATGTCCTCCTCTTCTTTCTACTGTGCAACTTCTGAAGTTTGTGGATGCATTGTAATTAGAAGATTTAATTTCTTTTTGAGGGCTACAATGTCCTCCTCCTTCTTCTTTATTAGTGCTTTGATGCCCTTTACATCCTTAGGATTATGCCCAAGCTTAATGATAATTTCTTCTAAGGACTTAATCTTGTTGTCCTTAGCTAAGGAGGAAGCCTTTTCCAATTCTAATTGGGCAGAGGTATTGTGTAATGAATTTTGCAGTTTGTGAGCGAGCAATGCCTTATCTGCCAAGGTGGAGTACACCATCTCCCCAGTTTTCTTATGTAATTCAATCTGGTCAATTGGGTGGATATCTTTAGAGAAAACTTCCAGATTGGTTCTAATATAATCAGCAGCTGACTAGGGTTTCTGTGTCTTGGGCTTGAAATGACTGAGGATCATTTTCTTTTCCTGAATATCATAAGCAACCATTAGCCTTTGTTTATTGATGGGTGCTGTCCTCATTAGATGATTATAAAGTTGCATCCTCACTGGATCATTTTTTTCTTTTATTTCAATGAAATTTTTCTTGATATCTGAGATTTTCTCTCTTTGAGGCCTGGTGGATGAAACTTCCATGCTATGTTGCCTCTCTAGCTCTTGCTGGAATGAGCTAGTTGATGTGCCAGCTAATGGAGAAGTTTGCTACTCGTTCCTTTCCTCATCTCTCATGCTGCTTATGGTATCTTCCAAAAATTCCTCCTCAGAATAGGGATTCAACCTCTGCCTCTTAGCTCCCGGCTATTATGATGGTCCACTGGCAGGGGCATCCTCTTCTCTATCTCTCTTTCTGCTCTTTTCCTCATTTTGAGGAGTCTGTAGCACAGGGGCTTCTGGTGCCTTGGTTTGAGCTAGGGTAGTTTGCCCTTGACCCTGTTCTTTTGATGGGGTGGGCTGACCTGCCATTGTTTGCTATTCTGTATCCATCACTTCCTTGCCCTTTGCTGCTGTTGAACTAGCCTTTTGTGATGCTTGCTATGAGCTCTCAGCAAAAGATGTATCACCTCCAATGTGTTGGGGTAGCTTGAAGGGTACCTGCCCAAAAGAGTCCAGGTCAAGTGTTTTTTCAAGCTCTTTCATTTTCTTTTCCAATTTCTCTTCTTCAGTTATCTCTTCAAATAATGTGCCGTCTAGCCACTCTTGTTGATTAGCATATTGCTGGATTTCAGGGATTTGACAATGAACATATGTTGGCAGCTTGTTTTTCACTTTCCTATAACTTATGAAATGATTGGGGTCATATGGTACCCAATAGAAACTCTGTTTTAGCTTGAGTCTGTGCCCTAAAATATCACTAGCCTTTTGCCAGGCTTCCCTTTTATTGAAGGTGAAAGGGCCCAGTTGATTTCTTATTTTAAGTTGTGCCTTTTTCTTGGCCTCACAGAAATGGATTACATCTACTTGAATAAATTATCTGAAGTATTCTAGAGCAAACAATCGCATTGGCACATATTTTGGCAATTTGTAGGGGCACAACTCACATCCATATATCCGGATCACAGTGTGATTCTGGTAAAAGTACCAGTCACCTATGCTATAGCTCTTGGAGAGCTGTAGAATTCTCTGCATTTCACCAGAAAGTCTATCTGGAGGACTTGTTATCAGTAAAGAGGTGGCTAGATATATGAATAGATCAATGAATTCACAATAAGTATAAGGAGAAAAGTAAACATGGTGGAAGACTGGGGTCCAGAAGATTACAGACCTTGTCTCTCCTTTGACATCTAATTTTCTAAGGGGAACTTGAAAACTATTTCGCCGATAGTAGAGCAACAAATGATATATGTATGATGTGTATTTAAACACTCTTTATCTATCCATGCTCATGAATTTCTCATGGATCTTATCAGCTATGAAGGTGGCATAATCATACCTGATAGCATGGGGCTGTCCTGGAGTAAAGATGGATAAGAGGACCAAGGTGGTTTCATCTACATACTCACTGGTTTTGAATCCCAGGATGTAGGCTATCATGTCAATAATAAATTTTCCTGCTTCACTAAAGCAAGTGTCCAAGTATGGAGGAGGTTCCTGAGGTTGACAATTTGGTTTCATAAATATTTTGCCTATTCTGGTTATCTCTGAACTTGGCAATTTGGCACCTTGGTCAAGCAGAAATCTCAAGGAAAGAGGAGTCAATGGCCCATTTAGCTTAAAATGCAGCATCTCATTTATAGATTCAGGGGTGATATAAAATAGAACTATTCTAGAAGGAGACATCACTGCCCTTTGAGTGGGCTCATAATTGGCATGAAATTGGTGAATGAGGTCAGGAAAAACATTGACACAAGGGAGGTAGTACAAGGGCATATTGGACTCCCAAATTCCAAAGATGTCATATTTTTTTCTGTAGCTGTTCCTGATCTCACAAAAGGTCTAGAGATGAGATTTATTACCCATTATGTCATAAATATGGAAATCCTTGTCAGCTAGGGGTAACCATTCAAGTTCTTCATGTGGAGCATTGAGAGGGGCCACATTGAGGGCCATTGGAGCAGGGGCTTCCATATTTATAAATTCTCGTGTTTTTAATTGGAATGTGGGTCTTTTCAGCAGCAGTGGGCAAGATAGCGGCCCTGGGGATTTTTTTAGAATATTTGCAAACTAGAGTGCTTTGTTTTGATTTTGCTGGGAAAAATTTGTAGCAGAAAATGAATCTTGGAGGGTTTTTTCGGCAAGGAACGGGTAGCAATAGTTTCAGGGCCTTTCCTTTGGCAATCACAGGCTAGAGTGACCTCAAGCTTGGCTTAATGTGAGAAATTTGTAGAGGGAGAGGGAATTGGTAGGTTTTTTAGAAAGATTTGGGAAAGATAGTAGTTTCAGTGGGCAATTTTGCAGAGGGAAGTCAAAATAGGGAGCTTGGGAGCAAGACTCAGGTGAATACATGTTTTTATCGGCTTACTTGGAGAATTGTATAGACAGGTACGCAATGTGCAGGTTTTCAATGAAAAAATGGTCAAGAGAGTGGTCCTGGTGTATTTATTTGCAGGCAGCAGGGTGAATTTTAACTAGTTTCTAGGTTGGCCAGACAATTCTACAGAGAAAAATTGAAATTCAGAGGGTTTTTTAGTAGGATTATGATAAATACTTGTTCTAACAGTGCACTAGAGTTACTCGCAGGTTGGGTGATGACTTGCAGAGTGGGATGCCAAGCTGTGGTGGTCGAGGTGACAGACTGAAGGTTTGGTGGCGATTTCGTTGTAGTATGCATGCACCGGTTCAGTAAAATAATGCAATAACAATGGGTAAAAACAATCACTTTCACGGGATTTTTTAACAAAATTCGGGTTTGTGGGCTTTTTGGTGCTTTTTGTGATGATGTCATCATGACATAGATTTTTCGTCGTGTAGCAGGGTACGGAAGGTGACGTGGCGGATGACCTGGCATTGAGGTGGCAACAGTGATGTGGAGTTGACGTGGATATGACATCACCAGATGACGCCATCGGCAGGAAGTGAGGGCGGTAAGTGGTATTATTGCACTGCTTTTCGGGTAGTGGTGGTATTGAGCGGGGGGGGGGTGTGTTGGCAACCGGGTGGGTGACGCATGTCCCCTGTACGATGGCGAAACCGCCATTTTCCCAGAACATAAAGTTCGGGTGCTTGGCGCATCGCGATACAGCTACGTGCTGTTGGATCTGAGATCCTCAATCCAACAGTCGATGACGAATGGAAAACAGCGGGGATGCGGTACGAGGATCCACCTTAATATCTTGGCGCTTTATAATGTTTTTGCGAGGTTTTCAATGTATTTTAACTCTGGACTGTGGCAGATTGGTTATTCATATAACCAAAGGTTAAATGAAACCCAACATTTATATACGCGCAAAGGGTTATTATAAGGTTCCAGGTGAACCTATAATTCCCGATTTTTTTTTATTATATGGCTATATTGCCGAGGGTCGGGATATTAGTTTTTTAAGGATTTTTTATGTATTTTATACAATAGGGGGAGGGAAAATGTTATATAGGAGATATATAATAGAGTTAGGAGGTTAATATGAATATGTGGAATGGATATGTATGGATAAAGGCTAAGTTTATAGAGTGAAAACTTAGGCATGGGGGAATGAAAGGATACCAAATTATGAAGTTTGGGAAACTTGGAAAAATGGAATAAAAATATTTTACACAAGAAATTTGGCTTGTTTTTCCTAGGTGAAAACACAGTTTCACTTAGTTTTTTCCATGAAATGAAGTGGACTAAGGGCAGTGAGCAGATATCATTGTCCTTGGGGGGATGTTAGTAAGTGTTTCCTAGAAAAATGGGGAGGGAAATTAGTCATGCTCCATATGTCTTGTAACCACCTTGCAATAGCACCTTATGATATTTATAAGATGAAACCTGTTCCAAAGGACCAAATTTCTCATAAACCTACTTCTACAACATCAAAATTGCCTACCCAGCCTAGTACACCTAACGTTTTTTCTTGATTTTCATTGGGTGCATTTGAACTAGCAAACCCTGATTCTTCTCTTTTCTTTTAGCTGCCCTCCTATCTAAGTCTACCCCCTTATCTCTTCCAGGGGCCCAGATTAAGTGGTTGGGCTCCTTTGCTTCTATACCTAACTACTTGTCTGCCAAGCTTGAACTATTTGTATAAACCTTTATTCTCTATTCTAAGACAAGCAAATTCAAACATGAACTTGGCCAAGATTAAGCTATTTGGCCAATCACAAGCTATGATAAGAGTCAAGCAACTGTACATAGTAAAATTCTTCAAAATATGGAACCTTTGCAGCATGAAAAGGATGAACATATTTGGCACTTCTCCAGTCAATCATGAAAAATGAAACCTATTGGTATAGGAACCTAACAAGCATGACTATATTTATAGCATGGGAGCCATTGTCTCCTCACTCTTTTGAGTAATGTGTTTTCCGCATGAAGGCTGAGTGGTCCAGCTCATATATCAACTTTCATTCCCTGGCTCACACATAGCTAATAGTCAAATACCATCCCTAACTGGTCTTTTCACGCAAGGAATGTCTCATCAATCTCCAGTTCGTTCGCCTGAAGATCGTGAGTAATTCAGTGGCCATGACTAAAACCTAGGGGGCATGCACCCTAGTCTCCTTCGACAGGAAAACTTTAGGTATAGGGTAGGTTTCCGAAGGATATATGACTATTCTAACACACCTGTCCATTTAGGGAAATGGGATTAGACTGGAATAAGATGCCTCCATTAGAAGGTAGGCCTTTCCCGACAGAGCAAATGTTTTGTTTGCAAATTGAAGGGTAACCTGGAAATTTACTTTACTATACCTAGGGGCATGCAAACCATTTTGCACGCAAGTGAAAAGTGGCTAGCATAACGCTAAACCCATAGTCTTGCTGACTTCAACTGCTTAAGTTAGGTGATTGGTCAGATCGACTGTTCACCTTTGCAGGGGCCAGATGGCACCAACAAAGTAAAGCAAGAGTTTTCCTACCTAACCTCAGTAGTTAATTAACCCCTAGGATAGTAGTTGGTCATTCCTAGCTTGCATGCAAAAGGGAGCAGAGCAAAGTTTCGAATGGTGCAAGCTCCTTAAAAATTTAACCTATCAGTGAGACATCCTTATTATGTGACTGGAACGAGCAGTTTTTATGCGAAGTTTAAGCTCATTAAAAATTAAACCTAAGCAATGAGAAAATGTTCCCCCAAAGTTTAAGCTCATTAAAAAATGAACCAACCTCTGGTAAATAACCATTGCGAATGCATTATCATCAACTTTTTGAGCCCTGGTCATGTTCTTACCATCACCTCCACTCTGTTTTAGCTGATCATACGCCTCCATTTGGTTGTTTACCCTTTTGAGCAACAGTTGCGACGAGTGATTCTGTTAGCCATCCTTGTGACACTGTCGTGATTGGAAAATCCCAAACCTTACCTGGAATTAGCAGCTACCCAAAAATATCACTTGTTCCTAAAAAACGAGTCTTCTTTAAGCTCTTTTCATCTGACTTGTAAAATATGGAAATATTGCCAAGCAATTGGCCTCTACAGCTCATTAAAGCTACCGGAAGTGTTATCCCTCCTCTAGATTTTAATCTTTTTGGACTTGAGGGATTATTACACAAAAAGATCGAGCACTTGTCTTGTTTGGCTCATTAAAACTATCGAAAATTCATCCCTTTCATATTATTTTATACTGTTTCAGACTTAAGGGATTATATGACGAAAAAGGATTACTAGAGTTTCCTTTCCGTCCCTTTTCAGACTCTCTAAAATTGAAAAATGATCGAGTTGTCTTTGTCATTAAACTCGTTAAAACCAATAGCGACAAACTTGTCCATAGGGACAAGAACGAGTTTCACTATCGCTAGGCTCGTTAAAACATAGTGACGGGTTTGCCCAAAGGGAAAATTATAGAACAAGCATATGTTATCCTCCTCAAGCTTGATAAAAATAAAGAGGTACTCGTTAGCAATGACTGGGGAAAATTGGGAAGAAAACTTGAAGAAACTTTATTGGTAGCGAGTCGCTCTTGAACATGACACTTTCACTCCATCACCATGATTGAGTCGGGTTGGGTTATTCTGTTCATCGATCATACTACCATTGGTCCATCGTACCATCCATCTTTGGGGTTAACACTACCAATCCATTTCAGTGTCGCCAATATGTTCAAGAGAAGTCGATCAGAGAATTCACCAACCCAGCTTGTGTCTCACCTGCTGCAATACCTTCATGCTTCATTATTTCATGACCACCACCCTGAACCCTGTATCATCAATTCATTTTCACCTCCACAAAATCATTCGCTCCATTCTGTGTCATATATGTGGGATTCATTAAGGCCCTCCTAGGATGGGTCACTTCTCGTCGACGATAGCTCATTATCCAAGAAGTCAACCTAGGAATAACCCTTTCAGTACTTTGAAGCTTGCATGCCTCAATGGAAAGTTTCTGACTTCTGGTGACAGGTTTATATCATTGGCCTTCGACTGAAAGATTTTGCGTGGTGTTCAACACCAAGTCCCATTTTCACACCACACGAATTTTACTGTAGTACCTTGAGGGTCATCATCATTATCAGTGATTCCTCTCGTGCCTGTTAGTAGCTTACATCATTAGCTGGTAATTAGGTGATGTATTTCCATGTTCGACTCCAGAACATTTTTCACATGGATTGACTTGTACTCCGGGCAAAGATTGGATGAGTTTAATGACCCCGGATCTAGTTTCATCCATCCGGGTTGTGATATATTTAGGAAAATAAATACATCAAATGTACATAATTGTTGCACAGATGATCATCCGAATCAAAGGATGATGGCTCTATCAGAATCATCAGTCTGCCACACAGACGATTGTCTATCCTATGTACTTGAAAATGAATTTATAAAGCTGAGCATGGGAATGCCCGCCTCAGCTAGATCATGAAAATTTTATGAAGATAATGTATTGTATTGTATCTTATTATAGGTCGCCTTCCAGTTTGAAAAACTTCGGATCCTCATGATAAATCATTTCACCCGACATCAAAGATCTACGACCTCATGCTTTAGGGGGCAACGTTATAGACATATTTGGGCACCGCAACCCCAATCACATATGTCCATAAACCAAGGGCTTCTAAGTCCCTAAAAGTGTTGTTTCATACCCTAAAGGAACAAGGTCAGCTGATTACATCATCTCCCAGAAGTTCTCCATAGAAAACTACTCAGAACTAGTCAAAACTAGAGCATACAGACTACTCAGTGCAGAGGGTGTGATGCATCTTACCTACTTAGTGCAAAAAGTGCGATGCATATTGAAAATCCCTTCTGTAGGGTGCGATGGGCGAGAGTAGACAAATGGAAAAGATAGTCTGCAAGGTGGATGATCATGGAATCTTCCAAAAACTTCTCCTGTGACATTTGCCTCTCTGAATTTTCCCAGGGATGAGTAAGAGATCATCAATCTCCAAGTGGAATCAAGAACTATTAGAGAGAAGACACTAATCAAAAATCCCAGAAGCTGACTCACCCCCATGCAATCATCTATATATGGATCCCTCATCCCAGAGATCCAGAAGGCTGGAATCTTGTATCTTGTAACGAAGTGTTGTTGGTTACTTCGTGGAATATCATAGTGTTGGTGATCTAAGCTTTTCATGAGGTGAAGAAGGGCTTTCATGCTGGGAGAATGATGCTGGGTTAGATCAATGGGTTGTAATCCTCTCTTCTAATCTCTATATCAATAAAGCTATTCAAGTTTTCCCCCACATTATTGTATGTTTGCTAATATATGCATTTGTGTGGTCAATATATATCTGGTCCTATATTGTTTATGATTGTAGATCTCTGCACTTTGAAGGTATTATTTTGCTTTGAATTTACAGGTACTCTTTGAAGCGGAATGGTCAAGGGAGGAGCGGCAAAGATCCATCAAAGAGGAGAAGAAACAAGCAGAGAACCAAGCGAAAGATTGAGGTTCGTATTCTTTGCTCCTCTCCTATCTACTTCTCTTAAAGGAAAATGAAAATAACTTTAATCTGTTTGTTTCTAAGATAGCTACCCGTCTTAGTGGGACTAGTAGCTCTGCATAGACACTAGATTTCACGATAACACTTTTCCAGCAAAAAACCAGATTTGAGTACAACAACTTTTTTAGCTTAACAACATAGTATTATAGATATGTTATAGAATCCACCCCAAAATACTTAAAATTAAGAAGTATTTATACTAATTCTAAACTAAAATATCTTGAAAAAATATCAAGATTGGTTTCACAAATATCTCCAACTATTTTACATTAATGGAACTTAAATAAAGGACACTCAAAACTAATGAATCTATTTTGCACTATTTTTATCAATTTATGGTGAAAAATAAGAGAAATTTGAATTTTGTAGCAACTCTTAGTTGATGATGAGGCATCCCAGTCACTAACTGCATCCTTCCTTTGTGCATTATGCCCCAAAAATTCTACAAACTTAGGGTCCAATGATACGCTTGTATATCTCAATACGGGCTAGATGTGTAAATTGTGAAAGAGGTTACTGTAGATAAGAATGTTTTTGAGATAAACCACTCTCAGTTTCCCAAAATTAAACTCTAGTTGTTCGTAATATTCTCTGCAAAAAGATGTGAAAAACAGGACTTTGCATAAATTGAAAAATAGGCTCTGAAGACATGCACTTATCTCCCTTTTGGTAATACTGTGTAAATAGTGAGATAGGTTTTTGTATATTGGTCTGTTAGGAACAAAATCCTCCTTCGGTTTCTTGAAATACCTCTTGGATTGGCCAAGATATCTTTTGCAAAATTATGACTTAAACATGAAATTTCTAAAGAATGTACCATTTGTACTCCGATTTCATCTTTTAACCTTAAATTTCTTTTAACTGTTTTTCACTTTTACTTTGAATAAACTTAATTGTTGCTGGTGAAAGTATTTTCATCTCTGTTTAACCCTTAATGTCTCCAAGTTTACTTTTACAATTTTACTTTTACGGCCTTACTTTTACTGCCCTGTTTTTTCATTTGTCTTTACTTTGACATGAATGTGTATGCTCTGTAACTGTCTTCCCTGCTATTTATCTTCATGCTAGATGTTTTAATTGATTTGGTCTTCAATCCAATATACTTTAATCCTGATACACTTTGACTGTTCTTTACTGTCTCCTTTTACGTTCACTGTATATTTTAGGTTTTTCACTGCCTATTTCAACAATAAATCATTTAATTCCATGTTTCCTCTATTTGTATTTTAATAGTATGTTTTATTTTCCATCTCTGTTTGAATATATTTGATAACAATCTCACTGTAAATAGGTCTTATGACAAGTATTAAGATTGTTTATTGAAGGTTGTGGTCTTTTGATCACCTATAAAACAAAACAAACTGTTAGGAAAACGTTGGGTTGGCAAGGAGGGTCATTAATGGATTTATCGAGCTTTATAGGTCTTTGGAGTGAGTCCAAAATGATTTCAGGAGGTAAACCATGCTTGAATTGGTTAGCAGAGGCTTCAGGTGGAGTAGAAGGGTTTCATAAGTTTATACAGTAGAATGGGCGAAGGGTGAGAAAACATGGATTCTTGGGGTTTTGAACTTTAATGGGCAAACTTTCAAAATATGGCACGAACTGAACACTAGATGGTTTGTCATGTAGAAGATATGCGGTAAGTGGGATCCATCATATTGCTTTTTGAGGTTGGTGGTATTGGCAGAGGGTCGTGCAATGCCACAAATTGGATGACACGTAGCATCGACGAAATTTCAGAACTGCTTGCATCGCGTGGTTAATGTCCGATAAAAAGCCCATGCGATATGGGCGAGAGCCATTGGATGAGGGAAGGCCAATAGGACAGTAGTTGGCAGCGGAAAGTGTTAGGGAGTTAATGGAGGGGCCTAATGGAATAATTAACATAATTAAAATGACTTTAATTATATAGGGGATGATATGATTGGTGGAGAGGCTATTAATCAATCCAAATTATTATTTAATTCCTTTTTAACATGACTGGGGTTTTTGGCTCTTAATTAATCATGGTTTGATTAATTAATCCAACTTAATTAACTTTATTATGGTTTATTTTGCAAACCATTGGGATTGGATATTTATTTATTTTGGGACTTTTATTAATAATACATGAAAGGGTAATTTGTTTTGGGAATTAAATAAATAATAAGAATTAAAAGTTAATATGACCATGGAAGAGGAAAATGTGCTAAGTAAATGTTTCCAACAATACATTCATCATCCAACATTATGAATTAGGCTGAAATGTGTTTGGGGGGTTTTATAAAGAACCATTTATTTTTCCTAAGTAAAAGAGTTATTTTACCTTAGGAAAAGGATTTGAAGGGGATGAATCAATTATGAAAGGGGGTGAATTTTGATGAAAGGGCTTTAGCACTTAGGCCTCACAAGTTATTGGGCCAAGGGTTTGGTCCCTCCAGAAGTTAGAGAAATGCACTGAGCCCCTTTAACGTTCAGGTTTTTGGTGCCTTTAGTACTTATGGGAAATTAGTAAAAGTTAGGGAAAAATGAGTGAGGAAGTTAATTAGTTTGACTTTTGTCTATGATGTAAATGTCTTCATTGTCATCCATATCTTTTAAGTTCTTTTGATGATGAAAGTATATGACCTGATATCTGAATAATCATTCATCATAAATAATTCTGCAACCATTCATCTATTTACCCTACCTACTTTATCCTACCATCTTTCTTCTTTTTATTAGGGTGCACTTAAACTTGCAAACCCTTATCAAACTTTCTCTTCTTTTGCATATAGCAATCTATCTAAGTCTATCCTTATTACATCAAAGGGCTCAGATTAAACTTGTTGAGCTCCTTTATTCACTCTACCTATCTACTTATCTGCCAAGATTAAATAGTTTGGTTAGATTTTATTCTCTATTTCTAAGCATGAAATTGAAAACCTGGAATAACTAAGATTAAACTGTTTGGTTACCATGGACTGTGGCATAAGTAACAAGTTGCACACAATATTTCTTATGCAAAAAGTAAAATAGCAGTGGCATTTGGACTTGCACACCTTTATGGTCTCTTTTTCTTTTTCTTTGGGGTTCATTCTCTTTCATTTTTTGACCTTTTTCTTTATTCTTTTTTCCCTTTGATTTTTCTTTTAGGGCATACCCTCTTTACACTTTTTAAATCTTTTTGACTTTTTACAAATATGGAAAATATTTGCAACAAGCAAAGGTATGTACATATTTTAGAGCTAAACCAAGTCAATCATGATATATGAAACCTATTGGTATAGGAACTTAACAACAATAATGGGGGGGATGCAGTAAAGGAGCACTGATCAATGCTTTATTTAATGCATCGAAGGATTCTTGGGAAACTGTTATCATCTTGTCTGGACAGCAAGAAACTCCAATATGAATGGTCTCCACAATTCTCGGTTTAACGAAAATCTCAAGAGGAATTGTAGCAATGATGTTTCCCATATTACACTCCTACAAGAATTCATGCACCGGGACAAATTTTTGAAGTGGAGGTGTAGGAAAATGAGAAACAGACACTTCAAGATAGGAAGGCATCTCATCAAGGCTAGGAAGAAAAGAAGAGCAATGATATAGATCGTTCCATGGAATTTCATCAAGAGACATGATCTCAATGATACTCTCGTCAGTGGGGAATGTCTCCTTCAAAGGATCTGAAGAATCCCAAGAACCAAGCCAAGGAGATGCAACGTAAGTGTCCAGGTTCATAGTGAAGACAGTATGACTTTTCGAAGCTGCCATTGAAGCTAAGACAATTTCTTGATAATTTATCTCTAATGGACTTAAAGGAATAGCATTGCCAAATGAGTCAATTTGATCATATGTAGGGATAATCCAAGGATCCATAGAGTTCGAGATCATATTTAGCAAATGAACATTCAGAGGTGGGAGAGAAAAGGTACCCATCAAAGCAGAGTTTTAAAAGAGACATGCCCCCACACTCTTGTAAGGAATCTCAGTATTGCTCATGTAAGGAACGTTTTTGTTCGATGAACCACAAGAAAAGAAGGGCAGTTGATCAACAGTAACAATTTTTCCTTCATGAGGAAAACGAAGTACGAGGAACAAAGAAGACACCACACAAGACATGGCGTGAGTCCAGCTTCGCCCAAGAAGAAGGTTGTAGTTGAGATTAACATCTACAACTTCTACTTCTAATTCAACAATATTTCCTTCTAATGTAATCAACAAGTTCATGAGAATACCGTATGGTCCTGATCCTCTGCCATCAAAGGCTTCCAAGGTGTTCAGGGATTGGTTAAGAGGAGGAGAGCCAATGGATTTCCAACACAAAACTAACATGATGCAAGTAGAGGCACCTTCATCAATAGCCATTCGATAGATTGTCTTTCCTTTGATAAGGACCTGTATAAAAATGAAATCTGATGAGGAAGATGAGGCACATGATTCTTTAGATCAAAATTAATCAGACTGAAATCAGAAGGATCAAGAGAACCTATAGCATACAACAGTGAATTCCACTATGTTGGACAGGATTAAAGAACCTCCAAGGCAAACATTGCCAAAGTTGCCTAAGCTAAATCCTCAAAAATATTGTAATGTTGTGTAGCTCTAGCATTCAGATTAAAAGATGACTTTCAAAGAACAACTTTGGGAGGTGCTCAGATGATGGACTCACTGTTAGGGTGCTCGATATGGAGTGGAGAAAAACTAGTTGGAGTAGAGGTAGAAGGAGTATCTATGGCTTCTTTCTCCATCATTTATTTGGAGACGGCTTGATAGTCCTTAGTTCGAGTAGCGATCGAGATAGGTGATGAACCTTGCATCATGAACACTTGGGAACCTGAGGAAGAAAAAGACTAAGGTTGGTCTACCAATTGGGTTTGCTATGACGGAAAGGGTTCTTTTAAGACATCTAGAGTCCCTTTCAGCAAGTGACTAACTTCATATCGTCAAGGAAAATCCTTAGTGTAATGATCATCCTCAAAGATGAGGCAAGGATATTTTGGCTTTCTTTGAGAACCATCATTCGCGAAAGATTTAGGAGGGTCCTATTTTGGGGTATCATCTTTAGCCCCACCTTTGCCCTTATTTTTACCTTTAGAGTTCTTATCTTCTGTGGTAGACTGGACAACATGTACCTCAAAGGTTTTACCAAAATTGCATGAATGTTTGGAGGGATTATTTGAACTAGTGTTCGAGATAGATTTCCGCTTCAAAGAAGCTTTCGCGGGAGTCTGAGACACGAAACAAATCACACCGTCAAAATGTAGTGTATCTGGGGACTTCAATGCAGTCAAATTCGATGATGGTCTTGGAGCATCAGGTAACATCTCATACAAAGTGCGAGATTGTGAATAGACCAAGTCTAAATACTTGGCACGAGTGGTAGCTTGCTCTTCAGTAACACATTCACCCATGGCTATGTCCTTAACAATTTTTCTAATGAATGATTTTGTTAACCATTATGTCAACAACTCATCAGCAATCTCAAACTCGATGAGGAAACACCGACATCTCCATTCATGGACATGATCAGAAATGTGGGTCGAAGTGTCTTGCTTAAGTGATGTGAGCAAATGAGTGCCAGTTTCATAGTGAAATGGCACTTGGAAATGAGTGAGGAAAGCCATAACGAGAAAGTTGAAGTCATCATAAGTACCTTGTGGAAATTCAATGTACAATTTAGCAGTAGCACTTGTGAGATTCCTTTGAAAGAGTTGAATATGGATAGAATCATCGACACATGAATTGGAGGAACAATAGAGGTGATATGTCATCATGTGGGCTTGTGGATGCTCATTCACCTTTCCCTCGAATTTGGGATAATCATTTGGAATTTTCATCAGAACTAGAGGCCAGTAAGGCGAATGAAGAAAGGGATCATTCATGAGCCTTGACACATCAGGAAGTTCCAACATAGCCAAGAAAGGAAATTGTGTGTTAAATGGCATATAGGGCCTTTGAGGAGAGCCAAATTGCGGAGTCCATCCTTGTTGTTAAGGATTTTTCCCCCATAGTGGTGGATTTTGTCCATATGGAATCTGGTTTTGTCCCCACAGAGGGTTACCTTGCCCATAAGGTGGATTCATTCTAGGGTAGGTTTAATACTACCCTGCCATAGGCCACTGATAAGCATTGTACACACATATAGGTTATAAGGCTATTGAACCTATTGAACCTAGACGTAAGGAGATTGACCATGGTGATGCAGGGATTGACCTTGACCTTGCAAAGGCTAACCTTGTGGATACACATATAAAGCTTGCTATTGGCCAGGTTGACCCTGTTGCTACAAAAGTTGAATTTGTTGTTTTAAAGGTTGACCTTGTTGCTGTGAAGGTTGACCTTGCAAGGACAAAGGTTGGGAGGACTACTGCAGAAACTGAGTTTGCAGCTGCAAAGGTTGTTGTGACTGTGGTGAAGGTTTCCCTTGTTGTTGTAGTAGTTTTCCTTGTTGCTACCATGCTTTCCCTCACTGCTACAAAGATTTCCCTTGCTGCTATGAAGGTTTCCTTACTGCTGTAAAGGTTTCCCTTGTTGTTACAAGGGTAGCTGGACAATTCCTGGGGTTATACCTTGAGGGTATTGATAGTTTCCGAATTGGATATAGCCATATCCACCAAAAAATGCGGATTGACCATGCTGAACATAAGGTCCAGCCTGAGGAATGTAAGGTGGATTAACCAAGGCTTGAAAACCATATGGGACATAAGCCTGTTGGAATAGGACCTGAGCCATATATGGCTGCTAGTATTGGATGTTAACTGACCGGACGGACTAGCAAGGTTAGAAATAGCACCATAAAAAGGTTTATTCATTCCAACCATGTGAGATTGTAATCCACTCACATTGGTTTCGCCTAATATGAGAGGAATATTCAAATCTTTCCCCCCAGGCGATGGCACAGTTTGTCAACTTGATGGAGGGATAGAAGAACTTACCGAGACCTGACCTGAGACAGTCGGTTGAACCGAAATAGTCATTTTAAATGATGAAACATGTTGAGATGGAATGGTAGGTTGAATAAGAATTGAAGTGACTGTAGTTTTTACAACGGTTCGAGAGGTCATGTTCCGAACGAATGGACCTGATGTAGGCATAGAATTGGAAGATCATATGGGGTTCTGATACAACGACGAGGCACTAGGAGTGCCCGAAACTAACTGAGCTAAAGTGGTATAGCCATGTGGCAACATGGGTAAACTAGTCTCAGTATAGGAGAGAGACGAGACTCTTCCTGTACAAGGAAAGCCTTCTGGAGGGGAATCATATCCCTGCTCATCATCTACGTGAGCAGTATGAGTAGTGGAAACTTCTGAATGGCCCAGAGAGGAGACTGAGATCTCACCTTCTGACTCCATAGATGGAAACAATTGGTGACGAGGAACTTGAGATGTACGAGGAGATAACTCCAAAGGAATACCCGGTCGATCGTACATACTATAAGGATGCTAAGGAGATATCACAATAGGATCAAACAATGGATTTGATGAATAGACAACTAGCCTCCACATTCAAGAGTCTGTGGACACTCGGGGGTTTGAATAGGATTATTAGAGGATTTCAGATCAGATTCTTGAGGTGACGAGGAATATGATGGAGGCGGTCGAGAAGACAAAGGTTGGATTCTTGGAACAATTCCAAGTTCAAAACCTTGATCCTCAAGTGACTAAGGAAGTTCTGGATGAACTCCTTGGGAGGACCGTACAATATCAGATAATGAAGGGGAAATATGAGATGAAATCAATGGTTCAACCATGATGGATTCCCTAAACTGCAAGAAAGGGAAGGAAAAAATTGTTTAGGTCTTTAACAATCTTGAAATTAACAACAAATTACTCAATTTGGTCTAAGAAGCAACTCCTTGGGATCGACATGTTTATTGTGGGTAGTTATATTTTAGAAACAAAAACATTTCCTTTTCATCTTTTAAAAGTTGAGAAAAGGGAGAAAAGGTGACTCTAGTCACTTTCAATAGTTTTATGAGCTTGAAAGGACAAGTTTCTCGATGATATTTTCAAATTTAAAGAATCAGAAAAGATCAAATGACTTCTCAGGTGAATCTAGGTAAAAGGAGTACCAAGTAACCATGAACTGCAATATACACCTCAACAAATAAATTTACCAAGGGCTTGACATACTTGCAGGCAATCTCCTTGACTGTTGTGTTCGGTGTATCACGTTTATAGGGCAATAGACTCAGATTCCTGTGGATAAAGGTTTGCAACCTATGGGGGTCTCTATTTATATACACAATGGTACGAGGAGCACAATTCCATGCTAGCACTGTCTAATGCTAAAGTGAATCACAACTGCTAAGTTTTTAAGATGTTGAAACACGTCTCTAACATAGACCACTAGATAGGATCATTAATGTTTCAAATTATCCTTAGGTTAATTGATATATTTTAAAATTGATCTTCTAATTATGTCCCAATTTCAAGGCCTTAACGATAATACATGTTCCTAAAATGCAAAGTAAATGATGAAATGAAATCCTTCAATTCGATGAAAGCTATCTATGTAGGGAAGAAGATCACTCAAATCATGCATCAAACCAAATGAAAAAATGCATGATGACAATATTCAAATGCTAAATGAAATATATGATGCCAAAACAAATATTAAAGAAAGAATTCCAAATAATATAATGATGTTTTTGTCTCTTTTTCAAAATGGAACTAATGTAATCTAACAGAAAGTAAAAGAGAATGCAAGCAAGGAAAGAAATATGAAATTTTCTTTCACATCAATGATTTGAATGCAACCCAAAATTTTTCAAAAACTATGAAAAGAATAACACTTTCACTTTTCAAACACACAAAAAATTCAAAACAAATTAACACTTCCTTTTGATTCCAATGAGACAATCAATTTGTAATCTATCATTCATCAAATGAAGCTTAAGTGACTTTCACAATATCCACTAATGAAAACAATTTAAGGAATAAGAACAAAAAAGTGACCTGCAAAGTATGTCTCAACACACAAATACTCTTTAACACAGGTAGTCTATCTCTAATTTCTGATGGGAAGACCAACAAGTGGATGAAGGTTGGCCTAGAATACCTAGAACCCTCAAAGGATAATCAAGTTCAAGCACACTCAAGCCAAGTTAAAATACAATTGCAATCAGACAATGAGAGATTCAATGAAGAACACACTGGTAAATCACAGGAAGAAGGAAAATAGAACTAAAAATAAGAGACAAAACCCTAAATTTCTTAATTCTTTGCAATCATCGCACCTGTGAGGAGGGAAGTAGCAATCATCACTACTATAACTAGAAAACCATGATATCATTGCGACTGCGAGGGTCAAACCTGTGATGGTCGAGGAAAACAAAAAAGAAATCCAAAATCTTCAAAAATAACTCAAGTTGACAATCTTCATGCATCTACGAGAAAGTAAAACTCACTACAGATAAGCAATGAAGTCTAAAAATCAATGGTTGATCAAACTTGTCAAAAGGCAAGGTGAAGGAAGGGAAGGAAAGGGTCATAATCTCCGTAGTGGAGTCGCCATTTTTTTGATAAGGTTAATCCTCTTTGTGGACATAAACGATCCCTCTAGCCCAATGAGTGGATCTAGAAACTGAAGTGACAATCAACTAGACATCTTCCTAGATTATAATTAAAAAGTAGAACGAGAGAGATAACCTACCTTGCTCTAATGTTATTCTGATTTCCTTTGTCGAGATCCTTGAACGTCTTGTCTCACAAACTTGTTCCTGCTTCTTTTAGTGATTATGTACCTGCATAAGTGATCAAGAGACAACAAAGCATGCCAAAACCAATAGCAAATCCAATAATAACCCACTTAGTTGATCAAGGAATGCCAAACCAATACATACATGAACATATATATTTTGGGAAGATGAACCAACAATTGTATTATTATTTAAAGAATAAAGGGAAGATTACAACCATAGCCTTGATGTTTAAAGGCTCTCCTTGAGTGGTAATCCAAGCCCAAGCGAAGAAACTCTCCAAACACTCCTTCTCCAAGTCTAATGAATAGCCTCTAAGCACAAGCTCAACATAGGGGTGAAAATGGACATAGATCAACCATTTTGGAATGGGAGAGGAGGAATTTATAGGTTGGGAGAGGGAGTTAGGACTCCTCTAAAGATAGAATTAGGACCACATCTCAAGGAGGTAGCTCATAGGGATGAGAACAAGAGGTCAAATTAAGAGGATTTGACCTCATCTATGTGAAACCACCTCGAGCTCGCCACTCTCGAAGCTTCTAGATCACGAAGCTTCTCATATTATTTGTGAAAACTTCCTTTTTGAGACCATCCTCATTAAGAAAGAGAACATATCAATGACATCGTTGGCTTAACATGGTGAAACAGGAAATCATCACGGTTTTGAGCTTCATAAGGGCGATGACCTTCATTTTAAGGTTGCAAGAGCCATTTCTTTAGGGAAAGCTCTAGAGATTTTCCAAGAAAAGTTAAAGGAGGGATCTGAGCTGTATACATGGATGAGTATA
The DNA here is from genome assembly GCA_000404065.3 of Pinus taeda. Lineage (NCBI taxonomy): Eukaryota > Viridiplantae > Streptophyta > Pinopsida > Pinales > Pinaceae > Pinus > Pinus taeda. Next base: position 137,044 of record APFE030688116.1, read on the forward strand.
TTGTATAATGATCATGTTTCGGACACTTCAGGGTGTGTCACATGGAAGTTCGGGAGGCATGAAAAAATATTGTACAACAAGACCACATATGAGCATGGAAAATTTTAGGGGCTAATGTTCGCTGAGTGGGTTAATTTTCTATTATTTTTATAAAAGATGTTTCACGCAAATTTTAGAATATAAAAGTATTTTACTATAAAAATTTCCAACATTATATAGATACTATATATAAATAATTATAAATTTGAATAATTTTACAAATAATCAATAAACATTTTATAGTTTACATATTAGGGATTAGTGAGATTAGCCAATGTTTTTAAACTTGAAGAAAATTTTCCATCCTTCAAATTTTCCTTGCATATGAGACTATTAGAAAGGGAAAACTATGTTTTAATGAGAGAAAACAAAAATGTGAGAGTTCCAAAGGATGGATGGAAAATAAATTTGACAAATTTAATAATAAGAACAAGGGGTTTAAAAATCCTAATTTTGATAATAGTGTGCAAGAAGGAAATTATACTAGAGTTCTTAATCAAAAAATGATTTTTGGACAGAAAGGAGGATTTGGTATAGGAAATATAAACTTCAATGAAATAGTAAAACCACCAATTAAATGTTGGGGCTATGGTGAAAACCACCTGTTGATGCCTCGAAAATCGTTGCACCAACATTGGGGGAAACCACCCGGTCCGGACCTTAGTGCAGCTCCTTTTCCGTTTGGTGTAGTGGCTCCGACTGGGGATAATGGGACCAGTTTCCCAGCAATAGATGAATGGGATGAATGAACACTTTTGCTGATAACGGTAAATGATGAATGAATATCTAAAACTATTGACAGAAATGCAATAAACTATCCCGGGAATCTATTGGAACATCTAAAGCGTAGCTTTTGATGTTCTATATCCAAACAATACAATTATATAGATGACTGCATTTATATGGACATAGATATTAAATCATTTCAAATGGTTGCACCTAAGTAGTTAAGCACGGCGATCAAAATAATGCTACTAAAACTTTAAACATTCATACTATTAACGCATACATGATGAATAGTAAGGCATATTATTTAAACATCCAATAGTAGCATGAGTAAGATTTCCTGTCATTATGCATGCATACAATTAACAGTAGCAAGAATAAATATACAGCAAGATAATATATTCAGAATGAATCTAAACAAAAGATAAAAATACCAGTTGAATAGCAAGTCGCTCCCGATATAAATCGCTACATATGGCTTTCACTTAGATGCATCAATATTCCTCAAATCAACGACAGTAGTGCACAATTGAATTAAGAAACTTTCTTCATTTAAACAAAAGCAGCTGGTCGAGTTTCTTAAAAGAATAGAGGCTGAAGCACAATAGTGCAAACTTCAGTCTGTTAAGTCTTATACAAAATTTTACGACCCTTTCTAAATGCATGAAAGGGTCTATAAATACTAAACTAATCTAAAATATCTACGAAACAAAAATGCTAATTATTCTGATATCAATACTTCTTCGTTGCTATTTTCTCTGGCAGATTAAGGAGCTGGATGGTGACTCATTCTGTCGGCTGATTATCTTTAGATCTTAGGTGATGAATGTCGAGCATCGGCTGGATCTCTGGCGGTTTGTTTGTTCGTGAGCTGAGCTAGGCGGCAAATGTGGCATCTTGGATTTCAGGGATCATGTACTGAACAGCATCGGTTAAACATTTAATGGCGGCTCGTTGTTCATAAGGTTTAATGAGGAAGTGCCAATATGTTTCTATACTTAGGCTGTTAATCCCGGCGATTAGCTTTCCTGTTTTCTCTAATTCTGGGTAAGATAATTGTTCCAATGTATGAGCTGTAATTATCTTTCCAGGTGTACACTGGGTAACAATGTTTGATAGGTAAAGCGTATCATTAACCAGACCAATCAGATTGTTAGAAGTCAATGTGCTCCTTGAAGCTGCCCTTTCTGCTTTCATTACCTGTGTATGCCATTCTGTGAATAGTATGTTTTTATGAACTTCAAGTATTTTCGGCAAATTAGAACTTTTTCCTTCCTTTGAATCTTGCCATTCAAGGTGCGCTGTGATAATTTCATCAGCTTGATTCAACTCATCTCTTGCCTTTTCTACTCGATCGCTGACAATTGTGGCTAATTCACAAAGTGGCTCTGCTTGAGCAAGGTATTGAGCCAATATCTTGACTTGCGATATAAGCACATTGTTAACTATTGTCGCTTCTTTTCTGAATTCTATTACCTGTGAATTTCCTCTGAAGTTATCCAGTTGTGCTGTAATCTGAGCGATATGTTCATCCTTATTTTTCAATAATTGCTCATTTGCTTCCTTTAATTGTTCTAGAGCCTTTTGCAACTCATTTTGTCTATGGACTGCCGACTGATAAATGCTCTGTTTTTCCTCTTCCCATTGTTTAGTCAACTGCTCATTCATTTGTTGTTGTTGCTCTAACTGTGCCTCGGTTTGTGTC
>APFE030688117.1:2811-23650 GCA_000404065.3 Pinus taeda
ATAGTTAAGTATAACTTGGTCTAGTGTAGAGTTAGGTAAAGTGTGTTTCTTTACTATGTACTTTTGTAACTTACAATCCGAAAATCACGATATGTAGTGATCCAACGGTTCATTCTCTCCTCGGTATTACCAACACTTGATCCGTGGCTTAACACCCGATCGGTCCATGATCTCTATTTAAAGAGCATGGAGGGTCATTTGTAGGGTAACCGTTCATGAGAGAAACTTATGTAAATTTTCATTCTTTTATTAATAAATTGCCTGAAGTGGTCGCATTGGCTCAGGCCGTGGACTGTTTCTCTCTTTGAGGGTTTTAACTGCGTCAACAATACTGGTGTATTGATCTGTGATCTGTTTGTGAGTGGTGTCCTTTGGTGTTCTGTCTGAAGAACTTACCCTATATATTCCTACAGAGCTTGCTTCAATCCATACAAGGCCTTCTTCAATTTGCATACATGAGAGTCTTTCCCATGAACCTCTAACACTTGAAGTTGCTCTATGTATACTTCTTCATCAATTACACCATTGAGGAAAGTTGTTTTCATGTCCATTTGATGTATATTCCATCCCATAAAAGCTACAATAGAAACAAGAGATCTAATAGTTGTGTACCTTGCAGTCAGAGCAAAGGTTTCGTCATAATAATCTCCCTCTTTCTGGGAGAATCCTCTAGCCACAAATCTAGCCATGTACTTGTTAATGCTTCCATTTACTACATGATTAATTTTATAAATCCATTTGGAGGTCACAACTGACATTACTTCGGGTCGTGGTACAATTTCCCATACATCATTCTTTATAATTGATTAATACTCTTCCATTATCGCATCCTTCCAAACTTCTTGTCTTGCTGCTTCTTCATAAGTAGAAGGTTCAAAATTCATGAGCTTAGTCATCAAAGCTACATACCTGGAATACTTCTTTGGCTTCTTGCTTTCTCTAAATGTGCCACAGGGAGCTTCATGTCCTACTTCTTGAAGAGTAGTTCTAAGCCATGTCAGTGTTTTCTCGTTCTCAGGAACAATAATGGGGTCCACAAGTTCACTTGGTCCTTCAAGTTCTTCTTCGTGATGATCAATTGGTGGTTTTGAAGGATGGCAATGCCTTGGACTTTCTTCTTTAGGAGACTCAGGTTCTTCATTGGCACCAGAGTCCATGGGAACTTCTTTGGACTTCCTAAAGGTGACATTCTCATCAAAAGTTACAACTTCGCTTACTTCAATTTGACGTTGCCCTCTATTGACCACTACGTATCAACGACCTATTACAATACACCCCCTTTTTTCACAAAAGGGATAGCACCTGATCGATGTGTTCCCGCCATCCAACTATCATCATTAGCCTAAGGATCATGTTATAATGTAAACCCATTCTACATGTGTATAATGTAAATAATCTCAGCAGATTTGTGTCGTGTATGTAATTACCTAAGTAAACCTACTTTTCTGGTGACGATCTACATTCCGTGAGGTTTTTTGTCTCACCGATCCATTCTCAGATGGTCGGCAAAGTTTTCCTTCAGCCATACCCGAAAGCTAGAGTAGATTTTGTAACTAGGATCTTAGGGGAGTCCTAGTGTTCTAGATCGAGTCTATGTAAAAGTGATTTGGGAATAATCCTAAACATTTGGTTAAGTTTTTTTATTACAAATTGCTTGGTCTGCTGAATTACGTAGAATTTGGTAGTTTGTGAGGGTCTTTTGTAAATTGGTTTTCCCCTTGAGATGTAAAAAATGTGAAATCATGATGTAAAGTGTCTCGAGGGTTGGAAAAATAATTTATCCCCTCATAGGTTAATTAATTAAATTTTCTGGCCAAAATTAATTAAAATACTAACCCAAAAATTTAATTAATTCTAAGTCCTAGGGAAATTTAAATTCTCCAAAGGCAAAATTCATCGATTCTTAAAACTTACATTTTAAGAGGTCCAGGGACTAAGGTAAATTAGTGAGGACTATTTGTTGACATTTATATCGAATTGTGAAGTAGTTTTTGTTCTGTTTGAGCTAAATTGTATCAAGAAGATTTAAAATAAGCTAGTGTTTTAATTGTAATATCTTCAAGAGTTTATCTTTTAAGTCTTCATCTAATAAAGAGAACATTTCATTTGATAATTGAAGGATTTTGCAACATAAGTGTTTTCCCATCCTCGAGTCTAACTTCATCCCATCATTTAGTGCATTCGCATATAAGTTAGCTTTGCATAGATAAAATTTACTTCCAAGCATAAGCTTGGTCGATAGACAGATAAATATCCATCCGTCTTTTCTTGAGAACTTGTTTTAATAGTACTTAAAATGGTGACCTTGCAGTGGTCAGGGCCACAAATCTCTGCAACGCCGGAGGCACAGAGTATGTTAGAAGTTTAGGAGAGGTATTGTTAATCACACTTTAGTGTGCTTCTCCTTATCTTCTCTCTGCCAAATACTACGAAATCAGGTTCAACACAGAAAGGATTGGAGGATTCAAGATTTAAGTTGGCATTTAACTAAAACTAACCAAGATTCCTGCATCTCACGTTAATTTTTGGAATCTGCATTTCATTCATCTAAGCAACAGTTGCTAATCGATTACTTGGCCTTCATTTCCCTAGCAAGATCGCTGACACCATAAGGCACTGGTATTAATCATTTAAAATCTAATCAAATCCTATGTCTTGCTAAATTTTAATTATGTACTTGATCGCCTCGCTGCGTCTCCTGAACTGATTGGTTCCCAACTAGTTCTTCATCATTCCATTTTTTCATAGGGTCTACCCCCCTTACGCTACTGTAGGGAGACAGCTTAAACGGAGAGATTGGAGATCAGGGTGATAGCCCCCGATTTGAGCGTTGTTGCGGTGCCTAGACATTTTTTGCGACAACATGTTTTGGCGCCACTATCGGGGATAGAGTTTTTTCTATCCTTGGTTTATGGATTTCAGATTTCTGTGGCTTGAATCTTTTGAATAATTAACCGGAGAATCCACAGTTTCAATATTTTTGAATCGACGTTCTCCATAATCTTCCATCCTCTATCTATTTATTTCCTCTCCGCTGCTCTTCTGTCTTCATCATTCTCTCATCCTGAAGATGGATCCCCTTGGGATTCGAAACGTCGATTCAAAAATAATGAAACTGTGGATTCTTCGGTTAATTATTCAAAATATCCTTGGTTTCTTTGACAACATTTCAATCATCTCATCTTTTCCGCCATTCATTAGCCTGTCAAGCAGTACAACACTTCCTCGCATCATTTGATCATTTCATCACTTTATCTTTTGTCATCTTACTAATCATTTCATCTGCACTTTTAGCACCTGGATATTTCGGTTCGTTTCTTGTTTGGGTGGCGACTCCACTTATTTCATCCATTATTTCTCAAACAAGAAACCCTCCCTTGTATCCAGTTGTTTTCCTTTTGGATCTTAGAGCTAGATTCATGATCAAGTGGCGCCTCCACTTCTTTCATTTCTTAAAAGAATTTCTACTAGAAGCTTCCTTCTAGTGGACCTCTTGATTTTCTTGAGTAGGGGCCTCTCTCTAGCATCCATTTGGTCCCTCACTATTCTTTCAGGCAAGTCATCATGGATGATTCGTTTACCCCGTGTCATTTTATTGATTTTCTCCATGATATTCCAAAAGTGGCCAGTCATAAATTGCTTTTGTTCTCGAGTGGTGATTCAGTTGCTATTAGAAAGCATCTATGCAAGTTTACTCATACAATACTCAGATATTGTAGTTCTCCCCAATATGATCATGAAGATGTCAAAATGTGTCTTTTTGCCTTTTCTTTAGAGGTTGATGCTTTGAATTGGTTTAATAATTGTCTTGAAAAATTTTTCGCTTCTTTACAAGACATCGTCAATGCTTTTACAGATAGATATGGTTATCAAGGTAGCCCACCTTGTGCCCCTAAAATTATGCAACGGGATGAAGGTAATCTTGTAAAGGATCCAACTGTCAATGAAAGATTTTAAGACAATTCTCCATATCAGAATGTGCCATCCACTTGCACCATTGCAAGACAAATCCATGATAGTGGAAAAGCAAGAACAAGTTATCAAATCAATGTCGACAATGAAAGAGAAAATGATAAGCATCTTATAGAAGAACTAAAGCAGTTGGTTAAAGACATGCAGTTCAGTCAAACACAGCTGGTAAAAAATATGGATCTTAATCAAGAGAAATTTGTAACTAATTACGTCAAGGATATGAGAACTTTATACACTCAACTGGGAAAACATGATGAGGAGATGGAAATCATGAAAATTAAACACTCTGATCATGTAACCACCGTAGTAGAAAAGTGTGTTCAGAATATGGAAGATATGAGGACCGACATGCAGAAGGAAATGGAAACCATGAAAGCTAATCATGGCAGAGAAATTAATTCTATGCAAAGCAAGTTGTTAACTATGGATGAAGAAATGACCATCATGAGATTCGATTATAATAATCAGTTGTCTACCATGCAATCAAATCATAAGAAAGAGATAAACTATATGCAAAATTGTTTCATGGGCATGAAAGCAAAGAATGAAAAAGTAATAAAAGATGTGGAAATTGGTCAGATATGTCTTCTGAATAAGTTATTGACCATGGAAGAAAACCATGCCAACGAAGTCAGTGCTATGAAGGTTGAATGCTCTAACCAAATGGATGCCATAACAATACAGGTACAAAAATTTCAGCATCGGTCAGAGGATGAAAGAAACAAGGAAACATCAACAGATCAGAAGCCTCCTTATCTGCTGCAGCAAGCTCCATCCTATTACGAGGAGGTCATTTGTTCCATTGAAAAGTGGTTAATTGAAGGTGACCCAAATAAAATTGAAATTGATAAGAATCAAGTTGACGCTCACATGGTTAATCCACCAGTCATAGAAGATCAAGTTATAACTCATGACACCTGTGAGACTGATCCATCATTCTTGACTGAGCAGATGCAAAATGAAGAGAGACATGTCATGCATATCTTACATACTTCATATGAAAGTTTTGAAGCAGAATGTTCCACATCATCAGTGATACAACCTGCCACAAAGAAAAAGCACAAGAGAAAGAGAATGAGAAAGTGATTTGATGCATCTGATGGCCGTGACCAACTTGATTTTCAGATAGGAAAAAGTCCTACCGTATGCAGAATTGGACATAGGACATCCGAGAAACAATTGACAGATTTCCTTGAAAGCAGGGAAATGCTCGGTATGCACTATATTCAACGCATTTGATGCCATGGGGCATCTTTGTATTGTATTTCTAACCTTATGCCTTGTTATTTCAGTATTTTATTTTGTAGTTAGTTTGTGTTTTTCATGTTATTAGACTAGTTAATAAATGATCATCTTATATTTTTCTTTTGCTTAACATTATATGATGATTTTTTGATGGACGCTACTTATGTTATGTTGTGTTGCGTGGATGCAGATTCTGGATTCTCACATTCCTCCAGTGCAGCAACATGTCCCCAAGTAGAGCCAGATGTTGACCACTATGTGTCAATGACCCATAGCAGTACACCCCCTTTTATCGCAAAAGGGATAGCGCCTGATCGATGCATTCCTGCCATCCAGCTATCATCATCAACTTGAGAATCATGTTATAACGTAAACCCATTCTACATGTGTATAATGTAAATAATCTCAGCAGATCCGTGTCGTGTATGTAATTACCTAGGTAAACCTACTTTTCTGGTGATGATCTATATTCCGGGAGGTTTTTTGTCTCACCGATCCATTCTCGAATGGTCGGCAAAGTTTTCTTTCAACCTTACCCCAAAGCTGGAATGGATTTTGTCACTGGGATCTTAAGGGAGTCCTAGTGTTCTAGACCGAGTCTATGTAAAAGTGATTTGGGAATAATCCTAACCATTTGGTCAGGTTATTTTATTACAAATTGCTTGGTCTGTTGAATTATATTTGTGTCACAGAATTGGGTAGTCTGTGAAGGTCTTATGCAAATGGGTTTTCCCCCTTGAAATGTAAAAAATGTGAAATCATGATGTAAAATGTCTCGAGAGTTGGAAAAATAATTTATCCTCTCATAGGTAATTAATTAAAATTTTCTGGCCAAAATTAATTAAAATCCTAAGCCAAAAATTTAATTAATTCTGGGTCCTAGGTAAATTTAAATTCTTTGAAGGCAAAATTCGTCGGTCCTTAAAAATTAAATTTTAAGAGATCTAGAGACAAAGGTAAATTAATTATTTTCCTAAATTTTAAGCCTTTGGTCCCTGGGGTTAAGTCAAAGTCAAACTTTTGAGAAAATTAATTCAAAAATTTAATTTTTGAATTAATTAAAATGCATTTAATTGAAAAATTCAATTTTCTTCAAGAATTTAAAATTTCGACGGATGAGATTAAAAGAAATGTTGATCCTCATCAACGGTCGAAATCGCTTTGGCGAGGATCACTCAAACTAGCCGTTGGAGGATTTATCTTTAAATAGGAGGTCATTTGTCAGTGAGTTCATCCGATCTTTGGATCGTGTACTAAGCAGAAAGCTCTTTTGTAATCTTTTTATGAACAATTAAGAAAGACTTTGGGGTTAAATTTATGCTAGTGTTACTCTTCGTGGAGATACTGTAAGATGTGTCATTTTCATGCATAGATTTATTTTTAGCCATTGATAATAGCTTTCTAAAGAGCGATTTGAGTACAGTTATCTTTCTCAGTCACTGGGTTTTGAATGGTAATTTAAGTTTTGAATATAATAGCAGGTATCTTTATTATCTAAATTTTATTATCGTTTTTTTGCTCTATGTTGATGGTTGAATTGAGTTGTACAAGAAAGTCTTGATTTTTAGATCATCGAGCATTTGGGGAAGTTTTCGGTTGAACCAAACAACTCTCAATCCGTGTTTTCTAAAGAGCTCAGCTTAATTTGAACTCGCGCTTATCATAAGATATTTTTTATGGGTGATGCATGAAGGATTTTGAGCTCAATACCTCCTTTAAAATTCAAGAAAATTAATTTTTTCTGTGCTAAATTGATAAATTTGGCTTTTAAGAGCCTTAGATTATCAGATCTAGGAGCGGAGTTGGACTCACACTCGCCAGATCTGATAGATCTGTTGTTCCTGTGCATAGATCTGTAAAAAAATTAATTTTTATGACTTGGGTTTCTGGGGTTTCATTTATTTTTGTCTATTTGGGTTTTGGGTGTTTTTGTTTTTAGGTACAGGTTGCAGATCTGAAAGTGAAGTTCGATTTTGAAGCCAGACCTAGGCCCTAGAGGGTAAGATCTGGCCTCAAAACCAGTTTTTGCAGCAGCATTATTTTTGCAGTCCAAGGGTTTTCAAACATTTTAAATTTGGAAATTTAACTTTACAAGGTTTCATTGATAAATCTAAAGCATAAGTGTGAAATTCATTTTTCTAGGTTGATCTTGAGTTTGGGCTATAGTTTCTCCACTTCCTGAGGATTTCAGATTTGTTTGGTTCCTAGGGTTTTTCAAGCAAATTTATTTTAAAATTTTTAGGGTTTTGCAGCCTTGGGTTTTATTTTTCTCCCTTGTTGTCCGAAATTGTCTTCTTATGCTGCCTCATACGCTGGCCTAATAATGTTGCCTGCAACTCCATCCATTTGCCAGTCCACAGCCTTTCTCCCGTATCCTATTCCTCCCTTCGCATGTTCTGCTCATTGCCTAAACCTTGTAAACTCCTCATTGCTCCAGTATCACTCTTCCTTGGCCTTCTCTTCATCATTGATCCGCAGCACCCTCCGCCTTCCTGTGTAGCTACCACCTGCCTCGTTGCCTCGTTTTTCCTGAACTCGTTGCTCCGTCCAGCTTCAACCCACTGCTCCGTCCACCTGTAGAAGCAAGCTTTCCACTGCTCATCTCCATTCCGCCACAGCTCCGCATCGTTGTTCCTCCAGCCTTCTCTGCCTGCATCCATCCTCCTCTATCCCTCTCTGCAGCATATCATTCCCTCTCCGCAGCATATCGTCCCCTCCATGCAGCCTTCTTCTACAGCCTCTATCCAAGCCAATAAAATTTCGATTTTTGTTATTCTGCATGGGTGAAGTTTAGGGTTAGTTTCATTTCTTTTTTTTTACTTTTTCTATGTTACGTATAATTTAGGATAGGGTTTGTATATATATATATATTATTGATCTTTTGGTTTGACTTTATCAATTCCGATTTTCATTTTTTTTATTTGATTTAAAAAGGAAATCTAAGAACGTAAAAAAAAGGGTTAGATTTTGGTTTTGTTTTCATTTGTTTTATTTAGATTTAGATTTTACTTTTTTAATTCAAAAAAATCTTAAAAAATATACATATTTAATTTTAAAAAAACCCTAAAAAGTTTATTTTATGTAGCTAGGAAAGAAATCAGAATTATGTGGCCTCTGGCCCATTAAAAATTTTAATTTTATTTTTTTTTCCAAATTACTTTAGTCCATTAAAAAAAAAGATCTTGATTAATCATTTATCACATAAGTCTAGCATCATAAAACTTAGCACATCGAGAAATCCACCTAGGGAATAATTAAGTTGTCAATCTAAAATTTCTTCTTGGTGTCTTTTGTGCTAAGAATAAAATCTAAAAGAAAAACTTTTGTGGCATCAACATTCTTATCTTCCTTAGTTAAATGTGCTTAAATTTTTATATCTAAAGGTTAACTATAGGAAAATTTTCCTAGATTTGGGTCACTAAGCATAAATCTTTCAATTCTAGGATCTAAATTGGTTAGCATTTAAATTTCGTGGTTGTTTAAAGTATTTGTATCTCTTGAAATTTAATTGCTAGAACATTGTGCATCTGTTGAATATCTTGCATCATTACTTGCATTATTTGATGTGTACCACATGTTAGATATATTGTGAATATTTTCAAGTAATTGTTAAAGTGCTTCATCATGGAATTACAATAGATTGTGTTTCTTTGTTTCCCAAGCTAAGCATACTTTTGAGCATTTCTTGACACTGATATCGAATTGCGAAGTAGTTTTTGTTCTCTTTGAGCTAAATTGTATCAAGAAGATTTAAAATAAGCTGGTGTTTTAATTGTAATATCTTCAAGAGTATATCTTGTAAGTCTTCATCTAATAAAGCGAACATTTCATTTGGGTAATTGAGGGCTTTTGCGACATAAGTGTTTTTCCATCCTCGAGTCTAACTCCATCCCATCATCTAGTGCAGGATGTAGTGGAGGGGGAGGAGGAGCAGGAGCAGGAGCAGGAGGAGGAGTAGGTGGAGGAGGAGGAGGAACAGGAGGAGGAGGTGACACCACCTGCCCAGGCTACCATTGCCACCAGTAGAGGACGTGGTCTACCTCCTATACCTCCTACTTCTAGTTCTTCAGCTTCTAGAGCACATCAGACTCCACTGCCATCTCCATTAGCACGGGCACCAGCATCTACATCTAGAGGGAAAGGGAAAGTTGTGGCATTTTCTCGCAAGAGAGGCAAAGGAAATCAATAGGATTAGACTTTCATTTTATTGTATATGACATTATGACATGATGAGATACATCATCATATTTTTTGTTGATATTTTGAGGCTGAGTTGGCATTCAAGAGTTAGGACTTACTAATCAGGACATGATTCAATGTTATGTGTGATTTTAGCGCTAGAAATGATATTAAACATCTTATATGTTAGTTTTTTAATCATATTTATGTGTCAATATATTTATTTTATGTTGTAGAGGGTTTAGATATTAAAAAAATTGAACAAAAATGAATATTTTTATACCAAACGATTATTTCCCGATAATCACGATTTTTTCCAATTTTTTCCTTGCGCCGATATTATCGCGATAATGATTAATGCAACATTGGTTTTAACCATTGAAATACAAATAGAATGAAGTACAAACACCATGAACTCACTGGGCTAGAGTTCCTTGAAAATAGTTGCAACTGTCTTTGTATTAAATGAAAAGAAGATTACATGCAAGCCTCCTCCACAAAAAGTTCAACCCTCTTCTCCTGAGGAGAAATGATACATATAGACTCTCCTAGACCACTTGCCCACCTTCAGGAGTCGAATTCCTTGGTGGAGGAACTGACTCCAGGATTCTCTCAACTAACAAGTGAGATTCAGAAGGTGACACTCAAACACTTCATTGAGAGTTTGTTTAGGAGTTTTCTTCCTTTATGAGGCCTAATAAACATCAAAAACAACCTATGATGTACATTTATTCATGCCTACATCACCTAGCCTCGAAACTAGTGCCATTACATAGAGAATCTTGACTTTGACTAAGTCAAACTAGAAACTAGAAATTTACAGTGTAATTTACAATTTGAAAGACAGAAAAGTGCAGAAGCGCAACACTGACTTTGAGCTGATTTTTAGGTGCCTTCCAGGGGTAAAAATGCAAAACTGAGAGAACTGTCAACTAGCCCTTCAAGACTAGTTTCCATAACAGTTTGAATTTCTGAATTTGGACCATGGGAACGCCTTCAAAAATCCATTCTCCCAAGGCCACTCCAGAAGCGCAGCGCATGTCAAAAAAGGGTCCAGAATGTTAGTTTTTTGCCACTTTTTTGCCTTTTTCTCCAAAACTAAGCCACCTCTGCGAAATCTAAGCAAATGGGTTTTTAGAGGATGGAAAGAGCTTTCCAAAAATGTAGACCTTTCCTCAAATGGAGGCCTGAGAAAAAAGCGCAGCGCCAAGGCACTGCTCCCTCCACTTCTGGAGCAACAAATTTTCTGAATTTAGACCAAAATTTCTCAAAAAACTCAAAATGCTCAATATTTGCTCAAAATTGGAGGAAAGGTGTAAAAACATGTTTTTTAAAGCTTCATAGATGCTTCAACAAGCATCTCCAAGTTTCCCTCATCCTTTTGTTCTTTTTTGGCATCCTTGAGCTTGTTTTCAAGCTGCTTTACCTTGACATTGGCGATTATGTTTTGAGCCTGGTAGTGTTGCGCCATATGTCTGAGCAACTGATTATCTCTGTTTGCCTTCTCAAGGAGCTTCTCCAAGTGTTCATTCACCCTGTTGAGCCAATACTCCTTGTCTTGATTGACCTCAAGAGCAATTCTATCTTCTAGGTCCATATCTTCATTCAATAGGAAGTGTTTTTCCTCTTCTTGCAAACCTTTCTTCAGGCCCTTTGTTCTTGGCCTTTTCCTCTTTCTTTTCCCTTTTGATGCTTCAGGCTCGCTTTATTCTATGATCTCTTTACCCTTGCCAACCTACTGCAATAACTTGGCTTGTTGTTTTTCCATGATCAATTCCTTTGCTTTGAGTTGACTTTTCTCCTGTTGAAGGAATGAAATAATGGATCTAGCTCTCAACATGTTTACTGTAAGCTCCTTGATCTGATAGTCCTTATCTCTGATTGTTTGTTGCATGATTGAAGTCTGATATTCCGCCTCTAAAACAATAAGCTCAAACTCGTGCTCAATTGTCTTTTTATCTTTTGATGCTGGTTCCTGCTTTGTTGATGAAGAAGGCTTGGCCCCTTTCTCTCTATGAGAAGAAAACACAAGCCTCTTCCCTTTCTTATACACTTTTGTCACCTCAGGTTTGGGTAACTGAGTCTTCTCCATTGTTTTGCTAGATGACCCCACCTCTGTTTGTTGTTTTGGCGTACTAGGAGACTGAGATGCTGCATTTTTCTCATGCCATTTCAAGGTTGCTTCCAAAAAGGTTTCCCAAGCCATACCTTTCTCTGCCAGCTGGTGAAGGACAATGGTTTTGATGAGACTGTGATGGAACAAGCTTGGGAGTGCTCTTTGTCCTTTAATTGTATTTTTTCAAACATTTTGGAAATGCTCCTGAATAGATAATTACACATGTTGAGTGGCTTTTGAGAGGTGAAATGCATCAGGAGGCGAATATGATAGGCATACAACCTGGAGAATCTACCTTCACAAGTGAAGAATCTCATGACAGTGTTCATCAAAGGGACATATTTCTCCAATAAATACCTGAAAGGCATGAGGTGAGTATGTGTTTCTCTATATGGCGTCTTCAAGAAAGGCTTGTAGTATTCAAGATCTAGGCTCCTTTGAACCAATATTCGCCATTGTCTAGTAACCCAGTTGCAATTGAGATGGAGGCCACTGAAAAATTGAACTCAACACTAGCAATGGCAGCAGTTTCTCCTTTCATCCTTGGTTTTCAGAAAGTAGATCCAAGTCTTCCTAGAGTGGTCATCAATGAAGGTGATGAAGCATTCGGCACCACTAAGAGATTTTGTGGACATAAGTCTATAGATGTCTGAGTGTATCAATCCTAGAACACTCTGAGCTCTATTGTTACTTCTGGAAAATATTGCTTTGGCATACTTGCCTAGAGCACACCCTTTGCATACATCATCTCATTCGGTACTTAATTCTGGAACTCCTGATACTGTTTTCCTGAGAATTCTCAGAGCCCCATGGTGTAAGTGTCACATCCTCCTGTGCCATAGTTCATTCAAATCTTTATCTCCATTGTTGCCTATCAGTGCCATTGGAGATTCTAGTTGTAATCTATACAGCTTGTTACTTTTGATTCCAATCTGGGCCTTCCTTTTCCAACTCGGGTGTTTGACATATACTTTCTCCTTAATGAAGAAAACATCATAGCCCTTGTTTTGAAGTTGAGATATTGAGAGTAAGTTCATCCCCTATCTTGGCACATGTAGCACATTGGTTGCCCGAAGCTACTCTCCTGCTTCGGTTTGAAAGACTACAATACCTCTTCCTACGGTGGTACACTTTCCCTTATTTCCCATGGTGATCTAAAAATTCATCCTTTCTTCCTGACAATTTGAAAAACATTCTCGAATTCCTATGACATGCCAAGAAGCTCCACTATCCATATACCAAACCTCAGAGGCAGCAGAGCTTTCTAGGCAAGCGACTTCTTCTTCCAGTCTAGAAGCTAACATTGAATAATTGTGATCCATGTCCATCGTGCTTTCTTCTTGAAATCTATGTGAGTCCCTTTGAGTTGATGCCTTTGTATCATGCTCCTGACCCATAACTGATTCTTCTCTCCTATTGTCGGATCTCTCCTCTGATACCATGTGAAAATTTCTAACCCGAAATTCTACTGCAGCAACTGATTTATTTGACCTACTTATTCTTCACAATAAGTTAATTATGAAATCCCTTTACGAAACATTAAAATAGATTCTACTGCAGTTATCACATAATTACACAAAGAAAATAATAGTGATATACATGCACAAGAACCAATCACATCAACACAGTTGTTTTTGGACAATTGTCCATGGAAAAACCCAATGTGGGAAAACCGTTCCAGCAGATGAGAGTTTTATTAATCTTCAGCAACAATCGCTTTACAAGGAATGATTTTACAAAGAAACTGAGAGAAAACATCTGAGACTTTCCCCTGGAAACTTTCTAACACACTGGAGACCCTTCCCCCACTTCTGCGTCACTTATGCATCACTCTGCATGGTTCTGCATCTCTCTGCGTCAACCTGCATGAGGGTT
Source organism: Pinus taeda (assembly GCA_000404065.3). NCBI lineage: Eukaryota > Viridiplantae > Streptophyta > Pinopsida > Pinales > Pinaceae > Pinus > Pinus taeda. Next base: position 16,199 of record APFE030688117.1, read on the forward strand.
GTGTCTCCCTCTGCGTCAGCGCCTACGTGAGGGTTGTGTCTCCCTCTACATTTTCTCTCAATGTCCTTGTGTCACCTCCTCCTCAGTCACTGACTGCTGCTGATGCCCTCCTCTTCCTCCACCCTACAACTCTCCCTTTGAAATCGATCTCCTTCTGTTTGAGAATCGATTTTCCTTTGGATACTAAGTATCTGTCGGAGTGTCTCCTAATGATCCTCAAGTCTTCTTTTATACTTTTCTTGTTGATGAATCAACAACCAAGATTAAGTCTCTAACCAATGGCTAAGATTAAAATAGACTTGATACTAGTCTCTTAGAATCTTCTCACCCTTATCTTTATTAATACCCATTAATATTTTTATTTTCCTAAGTTTAGACTTAGGAACCCATTAAAAATATTAATTATTTTAATAACTCCTCATCTGGGTGGAATTTCTCCAAATGATTTCTGGGTCTTGGAGATCTCATGTGCCTTAGCCTTTCCACCAAATTTCAAGGCTAGAGCACATCCAATGCTACCCAAAATCAACAAATATATGGTGTCAGGAAGTGAGACCACAGAACCGAAAGCAGGGTTTCCCATGTAGTGCCACTCCTAAAGTTGATAGCCAATAGAGGAGATCACATGAGACTAGGATATAGGATTAACCCCCCCAGTTGAGGTAAGGGAACAAGAGTACAGTCAAAGCCCTTCCTTCTTCCAAGTTGCCCAATAGTCCATGCCCAAGTGTGCCCAAGAAAAACAAGCATAAACACCCAATTATATAATGAAAAACCATACCTTCAAGGTTGGATGGCCCACCTTCAACCATACGATCATGATAGATGAGCGTTGGTACACGATTGTTGGCTTTGCTGGCAGAGAATGGTAGCACATCAAAGCTATCAAGTGGTTGCAAGTGGTTGTTGGTTGTCGGCTGAAGACAAATCTAGGAGAAAATTCTCCAATATGGGGTCACCCATTGGTAGTGGCCAACAAACCATACAACTACTTTGCCATCACTAAATACTGCTCTACCACTGGTATGAATAAAATATATATAAAATAATACAAATAATGTAAATAACAATAATAATGATTAATGATTAATTAACTAATAATTAATAGTGAAGAGGTATGTCTATAAGACATGACCATTTGTGAATATTCTTCACTTGTATTCAAATATTTTTATATAACATATTACCTATCTCACCATGGACATTCTTATATGCCAGATCTTGTGAATATTCTTCGGCGTATATGAACCTTGTTCGTAACATTGGTGTTTAAGCATTCCTTCGAGTATATGAACTTTGTTTGTTACATTGGTATTAGAGCCATGTTGGTTGATTTCAACCCTTAGCCATTGACTTTCGTCAACCTTGTTGTCGTGTGATCAAGTGTTTCGCTACATAGTTGGAGTTTCTCCATTTTGTTGGTTTTTGTCATTTTAGGCCTTTCGTTGTTAAAAAAAAGAAGAGAAAAAAAGTTTATAAAAAAAGGGGAAATAAGAAAAAAATATATATTATATAAAACAAAAGAAAAAGGTTAAATTAAAAAAAGTTATATATATTAAAGAGTTAAAAAATGGTATATAAAAAGAAATTTAGAGAATTATATATAAAGGAAAAAAATTCAAAAGTCGGAAAAATGAATTAATATATATATATATATAATATATATATATATATTATAAAAATATAATATATAAACAGAGGAGTATAAAGTTTAAAAAAAATCCGAAAGAGATTTGAAGTTAAAGAAAAAAAGGGATTACCTTTAAAACTTAAGCTCATCATGACAAAATATTTATAAACGAAAAAAGGGTTCCTCTAAAAAAAACCTAAGTTCATTCAGAATATTAAAAAAAAAAATGGGGACCAATAATGAAAGATTTCCTAAAACCTTTAGTAAATGTGTGAGTACACTATTTAAAATCAAAGGATCAATCGCAAGAAGAGATATTATAATCTCTATCAATCCTATTGAAGATAGTAATTACGTTAGTACTAAATGTGCTAACCAATTAGTGATTCCTGAATCAAATATAATTGAAAAAGAAAATTTGTTGACACAAGTGACAAACAATATGACATAAGCAATCTATAACTATGTATTGGGGATTATACTTTCATCTCACAATTCACCATGAAAACCTTATTTTTTTACAATAGTGACATTGTTTTGGGCTCACCCAGGATGGAAACTCTAGGGTCCTTCATCTAAATATGAAAAATAAGTTTTTTGACATTTTCATACAAAAAGAAAAAAATAACACTACAGGATGTTACATTGAAGCCAAATTCAGTAACACCAGAAGACATATAAGATATTTCAAAAGTAATTCTTCAAGAAGGTAAAAGTACTACAAAATATGCAAAGAGAAGTTGAGAAGATCACCGCTGACAAAAATGAAGAAGTTTCTCGGCTTCGAGACCATAGTGAAAAATTACTGACATAAATTAAGAAGCTTAAGGACTTAAGTCATTGGAAAACAAGGTACAATAGCTTATCAAGAAGCAAGCACAAATGTAGAAGTCCAAGTTGAAGAGAAAGGAATAAATATTGATCCAATGATTATCACAACTCAAGAGAAAGACAAGCCTGTTGAAGAAAAGACACACTTAGATGTTGTGTTGATTTGGGGTAACATCGGATGTACTCTAGCCACAAAATTTGGTGGAGACGTTGGGGCACATGAGATCTTCAATACCCAGAAAGGGTTTGGGCAAATTCTAAACAGATAAGGAGATTAAAATAATTAATATTTTTAATAGAGTCCCTACGTCTAAACTTAGGGAAAATAAAATATTAATGTGTATTAATATGAATCTGTGTTAGAATGGTCCAAAAGACATGGATCAAGTCAGATCTAATCTTAGCCGTTGATTAGGGACTTAATCTCGGCCGTTGAGATGTCAACAAAAAAAGTATAAGAGGAGGCTTGTGGGGTACTTCGAGAACGCACTAAGGGAGACCAGTCAATTCAATTTTTGGAGCGGGGTTTGCTGAGAAATTGAACCAGTGGTCTGGAGAGTAGTCAGGAGGCAGCAAGTACAGAACAGAGAGACAGGAGATCAGCACAAAAGAGGCAGACGCAGAACCAAAGGAAGCCATGCAAAGGCAGTAGAGACTGTGTAGAGCTAGAATGGCCTGCGTCATCCATGCAGAGGTTGCAGGAGTGACGCAAAAGCCCGGAGAGGCTGCACAGAGCCTCAGTAGGCTGACACAGAGGGTTTCAAGTTGTAGCAAAGTTCAATAGGGCCTATGCTGGGTTTAGGAAAGTGCTAGAAGTTTGTTTATCTATGGGTAAGCCAAATTGGCACCCAGTTGTACAACAAAATTGTTGAATAATAAAATCCACCGTTGTTGCACCGGTTTTCCCACATTGGGTTTTTTCGGGGACATTAGTCTAAAATAACTATGTCAATGTGTGCATATTTTTGTTTCTGCATTACAATAACATATCCAGTGGTCTGGAGAGTAGTGAGGAGGCAGCAAGTACAGAACAGAGAGACAAGAGATCAGGGCAAAAGAGGCAGACGCAGAACCAAAGGAAGCCATGCAAAGGCAACAGAGACTGTGTAGAGCTAGAATGGCCTGCGACATCCATGCAGAGGTTGCAGGAGTGACGCAAAAGCCCGGAGAGGCTGCACAGAGCCTCAGTAGGCTGACACAGAGGGTTTCAAGCTGTAGCAGAGGTCAATAGGGCCTACGCTGGGTTTAGGAAAGTGCTAGAAGTTTGTTTATCTATGGGTAAGCCAGATTGGCACCCAGTTGTACAACAAAATTGTTGAATAATAAAATCCACCCTTGTTGCACCGGTTTTCCCACATTGGGTTTTTTCGGGGACATTAGTCTAAAATAACTATGTCAATGTGTGCATATTTTTGTTTCTGCATTACGATAACATATCTGCAACAGTATTTATTTTAATGTTTATTGAAGTAATTTCATGAATAACTTATGATGAAATAAGTAGGAAAAGTAAATCAGTTGCTATAGTGATAGAATTTTCACATGGTATCAAAGCAAGTAATTAGAGACAGAAAGGGAAAACAGTTATAGGTCAAGACCACGATGTAGAGGCATCCACCTCAGGGGATTCATGCAAATTTTCAGAAGATTGCACAAGAGAGAGAGATTTTGATTTCTCTATGTTGGCTTCCAGGTTAGAAGAAGAAGTGGCGTGCATGACTAGTGCTGGATCATCAGAAGTATGGTATATAGACAGTGGAGCCTCGTGGCATATGACGGGAATCAAGGAGTGTTTCTCATAATATCAAGAAGAGAAGATAAACTTTCAGATCAGCATGGGGAACAAGGCAAAGTGTACTCCAGTAGGAAAGGGTACCATAGTTTTTCAGACGGAATCGGGAGAGGGTTCTATGCCACAAATGTGTTGCATGTGCCAGGATTGGGGATAAACTTACTTTCCGTATCACAACTACAAGGAAAGGGCTATGATGTCTACTTCATCAAGGAAAAGTAATACGTTAAACACCCGAGCTGGAAAAAGAAAGCGTAGATCGGGATCAAAAGCAATCGGTTGTACAGATTACAACTAGAATCTCCAATGGCACTAATAGGCAGTCATGGGGACAAAGACTTGAATGAACTATGGCACAGAAGGATGGGTCACTTGCACCATGGAGCTCTGAGAATTCTCAGGAGCACTATAACAGGAGTTCCGAATCTGAGTACGGAACGAGATGATGTATGCAAGGGATGCGCTCTAGGAAAGTATGCCAAGGCGGCATTTCCTAGGAGCAACCACAGGGCCAAGAGTGTACTAGGATTGATACACTCAGATATCTGCGGACCTATGTCCATCAAAGCTCTCAGTGGTGCCAAGTATTTCCTTACCTTCATTGATGACCACTCAAGGAAAACTTGGATCTATTTTTTTGAAAACTAAGGATGAGGTTTTTTGTCAATTCGAGGAGTTCAAGGCTCTAGTGGAGAATCTGACAAGTAAGAAAATCAAAGTCTTGCACTCAGATAATGGTGGAAAATATGTCAATAAGGACTTCATTGATTATTGCGCTAAGGAGGGCATCAGAAGAGAGTGGATAGCTCCCTACAATCCGGAGCAGAATGGGGTGGCAGAAAGGAAAAACAAGACTATAGTAGAAGCAACTAGGGCCATGTTGTATGATCAGGATATGCCAAAATTCCTGTGGGCAGAAGCATGCAACACAGCTGTCTACGTTCAGAACAGGACTCCTCATCGGGCATTGGGCAAGATTACTCCAGAGAAAGTCTTCACTGGGAAGACCCCTAAAATCAGTGATTTCAGGATATTTGTGAGTTTGGCATATTGTCACATACCCAAAGAAAAGAGGAAGAAGCTGGATCAGACTGCAAAAAAGGGGTATCTAGCAGGATATAGCGAGAACACTAAGGCATACAAGATCTATCTTCTAGGGAGCAGGATGGTAGTAGTATGACGAGATGTAAAGTTCATGGAGGACAGGGCTTTCAGAAGATCTCGCGAAATGTCTACCAAGGAGCAGTCGAAAGAGGATCCATTGGTCATGCCTCTTCAACCAATGGAAGTGAAGGATCCTTCCTCAGATCAGGAAGATTCTCAGGATGAGGAAGAAGAGCAAACAGAAGCACCTATTGGCAAAGGAAGAACCAACAGGGAGCTTCATCAGATTCTGCGTGATGCAGAGAACTTCATCGAAGAGCCAAGGAATAGTAAAAGGGAGTGAAAACAGCCAGACAGGTATCAGGCATTAGTAGCTCAGGATGGAGAGCCTGCCAGCGTCAAGGAGGCAGCTCAGCATCAGATCTGGCTAGATGCAATGGTGGAGGAGTATAACTCCATAATGGTAAACGATGTCTGGGAGGTGGTGTCAAGGCCTCAACACAGATCTATGGTAGGTTCAAGATAGATCTACAAGATCAAATATGCTGCGGACGACAATATTAAAAAATAGAAGGCCAGGTTTGTGGCTAAGGGGTATGCTCAAAAGGGAGGGATTGACTATGAGGAAACCTCCGTCCCGGTAGCCAGGTATACATCTATTAGGACAGTGATATCTCTTATAGCCCAGATGGGATGGGAGATCCATCAGATGGATGTCAAGACGACAGTTCTGAACGGGGTAATAGAAGAAGTATACATTGAACAACCAGAGGGCTTTGAAACTCATGAGAAGAAGTCTCATGTATACAGACTAAAGAAAGCCTTGTATGGGCTGAAGCAAGCACCAAGAGCATGGTATGGTCGAATAGATGGCTGCTTACAGAAGATGGGGTTTGTCAAGAGTGACACAGATCCGAATCTCTACTATCTGGTCGTAGAAAGCGAGCCACTTATCTCAGTATTATATGTGGATGATCTCTTCTTGACAGGATCATCCAGACTCATTGAAGATTGCAAGAAGAATCTAGCCACAAAGTTCGATATGAAGGATCTGAGACGAATGCACTATTTTCTAGGGTTGGAAGTTTGGCAGCAAAAAGGAGAAATCTTCCTTGGGCAAGGAAGGTATGCTACAAAAATTCTAAAAAGGTTCGGGATGGGAAACTGTAGGCCTATGGCTATGCCAATGATCACCAACTGGAAGAAGATTGACGCATCAAAAGACAAGGATGTCGACCCCACCCTATACCGACAGCCCATAGGGTGCCTGATGTATCTAGTCAATACCATGCTAGATATTTGCTATGATGTCAACACCCTCAGTCAGTTCATGGTGGAACCAAAAAGGGCTCACTGGGCAACAACCAAGCACATTCTCAGGTATTTACAGGAAACAGTTGATTATGGGCTCTTGTACAACAAGGGGAAGGATATCAGATTGAGTGGATTTACTGATGTAGATTGGGCAAGAAGTTCAGTGGATGGGAAAAGGACATCTAGGTATTGTTTCAACATCGGATCAAGAACCTCTTGATGCAGTATGAAATAGAAGTTTGTGGCTCTGAGCTCGTCTGAGGCAGAATATATGGGAGCAAGCACAGCGTCGTGTGAGGCCATATGGCTTAGAAAACTGTTGGTAAACCTATTCAGAAGAAATATGGAGGTGACCAAGATCATGTGTGATTATCAGAGTTGCATCAAACTCTCTGAGAATCTAGTATTTCATGATAGGTCAAAGCATATTGATATCCGGTGTCACTTTGTCAGAGATTGTGTCCAACGTGGAGCTGTACATTTGAGCTACACTCCTACAGCGAAACAAGTGGCAGATATCCTCGCCAAGGCCCTTGGAAAGTCAAAATTTGACTACTTCAGGGAAAAGATGGGGATGGTAAAGAACCCCTTTTAGAAGTAGTGTGTTAGCAGCACGAATGAAGAGGGAGTTGTAGTGCAGATGCAGTGTTGGGAGAAAGGACCAACAGCAGCACAGATGTAGAGGGAGTTGCAGTGTTGTGAGAAAGGACCAAAAGCAGCACAGATGCAAAGGAAGGTGCAATGCGGATGCAGTGCTGGGAGAAAGGACCATAGTTGCGGG
>APFE030688117.1:27251-41920 GCA_000404065.3 Pinus taeda
AAAAATCGCTCCCGGATTCGCTCCCAAACCGGGAGCTTCTGAAAATGGTCGCTCCCGCTCCCGCTTCCGCTCCCAAGTAACATAGCAAAGGACTAGCAATAGCACGAATGCAGAGGGACCTGTCATACAAATGCAGCAGTGGCAATGGCAGAACCATGGGCAGCAGTACAGGATGCAGCAATGCAGAGGATGTTGGGTAGGGAGGCCTAGCATTAGCACAAGTACCGATGTCGGATGATCAGAGTAATACTCAGGAGGAGTTTTGCTAGAGCACAGTCATCCCTAAGAGGGAGTGTTGATCTGGGGTAGCATCTGATGTGCTTTAGCCACGAAATTTAGTGGAGAGGTTGGGGCATAGTTTTTAAAACCGGAACCAGTGGCTGGACCGGTCCACCTAATGAACTGGTTTATCGACTAGAACCGATCTAACCGAGACTAGTTTGGTCTAAACCATTGTTGCAGGAAGCGTGCCCCGCCGCCCCCCCTTCCTGGTTCTAAGGCTCGAAGCGTGTCCCATACGGATTCGTACAGGAAGCGTCCCCGAAAGCGCGCTTCCAAAATTCAGAAGCGCGGTTCCACCTGTTTTGGACACTTCCTAGAAATTCTGAAGCGCGCTTTGTACGGCGCTTCAGCCATACGAAGCGTCGCGCTTCAGAGGTCGAAGCATACGGTTCCGTACAATTCCGGAAAAGCGCCGCGCGAAGGGAAGAAATGCAATTTTTTTTTTTTATTTTAGTTGACTTGGCTTAAAGGGGTTGGGTCCACCTTGGGTTAGGGTGAGGTTAGGGTGAGGATGATGATGATCGTGATGGGAGTGAGCATGAATTTTTTGAGCGATTCCAGGATGATGATGATCGTGTTGATATGCCACCCCCACTCCCATCTGGTCCCTTGGTTCCTAGGTTCCATGGTTCAACACCAACAGCAGGGGGTTCTTCTTCATTAGTTACAGAGCCATTGCCACAACTTCCACAGGCACCATCTTTTTCATTGCCACCACGTGGAGGCCCGCCACCACGCAGAGGCCCGTCACCACATTCTCTTCGTGGTGGAAGGAGGAGAGATTAGTAGATATATTCACAATTTACTACTTTTGTCATAGATTACTCATTAGACTTGTAGGCTTGTGAATTTGAATTTTGAACCTTTTTTGTCTTGGCGGTGACCAAGTGACATATTTTGTAAATATTATTATTTGAATTTTGGACATGACAAATGTTGACAGTTGCTCACTTGCTAGATAAATCATAATATGCTCTATGTTTTATGTTTTATAATATACTTAAATGTTTTATGTTTTATAATATGCTTAAAAATTTGATGTATGTTTGTAATCGCTAGAATGTAGATGGTTGGTGTACATACTAGTAACTACAATGGAATCATGGATGCCATATCTATCTTGATTTATGCAAAAATATGCATGTTTTCATGTCTTCTACAACTAATTTGGTATTTGGGATGTTTGTTTTGAGTATAAACGCAAAAAATTAAAAAAAAATAATATATATATAGCATACGCTTCCACAAACGTTTCACTTCCTAGATTTTTGGAAAATGACACTTTCGTGTCCCCGCTTCCAAAAAAGTCCCTGTTCTGTCCCCGCTCCGTGCAACATTGGTCTAAACGAATTAGTTTTAGAAAAATACATTAAATAATTAATTTTTAATGAAACAAAACTATTTTTAAGATTTAAAACCATGATTCCAAGCCAATAGAAACAAAATATGCAAAGTTTGCTCATTTATATACCATGTAAAGGTGAACATATCAAAATGGCACCGAGTGCAATACATATCATCGACAAAATAGCAAAATACATAAGCAATAAGCTCTAAATGGCCTATAAAGTCCAAAAACAATGTTGCAAGCTATGAGGCCATTGGCCTACTACAAGTCTACAGTGTACACATGATCAATCATCAACTTCATCACCACTACTAGCCACAAGATCATCATCAGGAGCTACATAGACATCATCTGGTTCAGAGTCTGAGGATGCCTCAGCCTGATTTGCAACCTCAGTATCAATGCCACCAATAACAATAGAAGTGGACTTAATGGAAGCACGAGTTTGTCGACCTGCATGACTAGTACCTTCCATTGGTTCTTTGCCTTTCCTTGATGCCGCTGCTGATCCTGGTCCTGATGCCACCACATAATCTGCTTCATCCCTCGCTAATGCCATGTCGATATCAAAATCAGCCTCAAACACAAGTTCTTCTGTCTCCTCCACCCATTCTGATGTTGGATCAATATCGTCCAACACAATGGGATCTAGATCAGGAGTTTTGCTCATCATTTGGAGCGATGATTGCATTTATTGTTTACCCCCAAACCATGAAATCATGAAAACCATTAAGTCTGTTGAATTTTGAGTGAAATCTAAAATTCTAGTTTCTCCATATGAAACCGTTGATTAGGGACTTAATCTCGATCGTTGAGATGTCAACAGAAAAAGTATAAGAGGAGGCTTGAGGGGCACTCGGAGAACACACTAAGGGAGACCAATTAGTTCAATTTCTAGAGCGGAGTTTGCTGAGAAATTGAACTAGTGTTCTGGAGAGCAGTCAGGAGGCAGCAAGTACAGAACAGAGAGAAGGGAGATCAGCGGAAAAGCAACAAATGCAGAACCAAAAGAAGCCACGCAGAGGCAACAGAGACTGCACAGAGAGAGAAGGGCATGTGTCATCCACGCAGAGGCTGCAGGAGTGACGCAAAAGCCTAGAGAGGCTGCGCAGAGCCTCAATAGGCTGACGCAGAGGGTTTCAGGTTGTAGCAGAGGTCAATACGGCCTACGCTGGGTTTATGAAAGTGTTAGAAGTTTGTCTATCTTTGGGTAAGCCAGTTTGGCACCCTATTGTACAAGAAAATTGTTGAATAATAAAGTCCTCCCTTGCTGCACCGGTTTTCCCACATTGGGTTTTTCCAAGGACATTAGTCCAAAATAATTGTGTCAATGTGTGCCTATTTTTGTTTCTGCATTACGACGTGATATCTATAGCAATATTTATTTTAATGTTTATTGAAGTAATTTCATGAATAACTTATGATGAAATAAGTAGGAAAAGTAAATCAGTTGCTGCAATGATAGAATTTTCACAGCAGTTCAGAGGATGAACATCCCAAGTGAAGGTTTTGTAACCAACTCAACAGCATCGTCACCTGAAGTAAATCAGAATATTGCCAAACACATGATAAGGGAAAGACAAACCAGAATAACTCCTTTGTTGGAATTTCTAAGTCTAACTATTAGAAATTCTTCCTATACTTTCGAATTTATCTCTTCCTACTTGTTATGTTAATTAACAAGTTATTTACCATGTAAATATTGAAAATAAATACAAGTACAGTCTCAACACATATAGATCATCAACTGAAGGAAAAACAAGCACACAAATGACACCGTTATTTTTGGACTAATGTCCCCGAAAAACCCAATGCGGGAAAACCGTGCAACGATCTGAGGGTTTCATTATTAAGCAGTTTCATAATACAATCTGGGTGCCAAAAATGGCTCACCCAATAGAGAATGCCCTTTGCAGTAGTACCTCTCAGTCAAAGACAAATATCAACCCCAATCTGCCCCATGAAATCTCCCGACGTCAACGTCTAGGGTCTGCGTCAGCCTCTCTGGCCCAGCGTCAGTGTCTCAAGGCTCTGCGTCTCCCACGCTACCCCTCCTCAGTCTCTGCACAGCTCCTGGTTACCTCAGTGTGGCCTCTGGCCGCTTCTGCGTGGCCTCTACATGGCTCTACGTCAACCTTCTCTCGGCTTCTGCGTTGAGGCTCCTAGTACTATCTCTACCTCTCTGCTACTGCATTCACTGCCCCTTAGCTGCAGCCTACAACTCTGATCACTCCTTTGATTTCCTAAGCAAGCCCTGCCCCATAAAATCGAATTCTTGATCAACAAGGTGTGTTCTCCAAGAGACCCTCAAGCCTCCTCTTATACTTTTCTCGTTGACAATTCAACGGCCGAGATTAAGTCCCTAATCAATGGCTAAGATTAGATCTGGCTTGAACAATGACTTTTGGACCATTCTAACTCAGATTTATATTAATTCACATTAATATTTTATTTTCCCTAAGTTTAGACTTAGGGACACCATTAAAAATATTAATTATTTTAATATCTTCCAAATTAGTTAGATTCTACCCAAACCATTTCCGACTATTGGAGATCTCATGTGCTTTACTCTCTTCACCAATTTTCATGGCTAGAGCACATCTGATGCTACCCCAAATCAACACTCCCTCTTAGAGAGGACTGTGCTCTAATAATACTCCTTACTGAGTATCACCCTGATCATTCAGCATCGGTCCCTGTGTTGATGCTAGGCCTTCTGCCCAACATTCTCTGCACTGTTGGATCATGTACTGCTACCCATGGCCCTACCACTGCCATTGCTGCATTTGCACGACAGCTCCCTCTACATCCATGTTGCTGCCCATAGCCCTACCATTGCCATTGCTGCAACTGCACTGCAACCCCTCTCATCATGTTGTATCGTGCTACCCATAACATTGCCACTGCTAACTGCTGCACTGCATCTCAGCTACTGAGAAGTAAGTAACTGATCTCCCAACTCTGACATCTCCGTCAAGCTAGAAACACTCCCGATGCTAAAGCTCCCATTGTCGCTGACAAGTGCTCCCTCTCTGACCTTTGCGCTGCTGCGATAACTTTGTGCATCTCGCATTGCTGCCTCACGCTGTCTTAGGATTCCTACACTGTAACTCCCACTATCGCTCCATTCGCATCTGTCTCTACCGACATCCGCCAGTCCTACTACTTCTCTTCGGGGCTACCATAGCAAGGTATAATCCAAGAGGTTGGGTACCTTGAGGATCCTGCCCCTCATCGCCTGTAGTCTGTTTAACTACAGCTCAATGTCTCCCCACTTCCTCTCAAGTGGTGTATGAGCACTCATGGCACATTCATCATCTGTCTCCACTTCTTTCTCCACCCTTGCTGGTGTAGCCTTGGTCTCAGAAGCTTCCCTTTCTCTTCTTCCTCGGGCACTAGCTCATATAGTGACCCAGTTCCCCACAGTGGAAACATTTGACCTTAGAGAGGTCATTCTTCTTCCCTTTCTCCTGCTTTCCCTCAGATGCTAGGGCAGCATCCTCCTCTTCATCCTTCTTGATTCTGAACCCCTTGTCGCTGCTTCCCTCCTTAGTTAGCCTTCTGATTGCTTCTTCATGAAGAGCCACCTACAATTCCTACTAATCTGGAAGGGTCGACCTACCCAGTATGCTTTGGACAAATATCTCCTAATCCTCTGAGACTGCGTTCAATGCAGTCCTCACCATCATCTCCTCATCCGGCGTGGCCCCTATGGAAGTCAGATGATCCCAGATCTCCTTCAATCGATTGAGGAAGGTGTTTATCTATTCTCCCTTCTGCATCTGGTATGACTCCAGCTAATTTTCCAATAGCATCTTCCTCTCCATAGAAGTATGTTGATACAATTTCATCAGGGCCTCCCACATCGCATTTTCCATGTCCTTTTCGGCAATATGTGGCACTACATGGCCCTTGACCCCATCAAGGATGATGCTCTTGGCTCCCACCATTGCCTCCTAGTACTTTTAGTTCTCATCCGGGTCAACTTTGATCACTATCATGTTCAAGGCGAAGTGCTTGAGAAGATTCTTGTCTAGAACAGACAAGATCTTGGCCTTCCAGACAACGAAGTTTGAGGCTCCATCTAGTTTGTCCTGATTATTTACCTCGTTCACTGCCATTTCGCTGCTCCTCTTTCGACTCTTCCGAGTCTCTCTACTTCCCTCCTGGAAGTTCTCGGGGTGACTCCCTCTGAGCCTTGATTTTCCTCCTGGAAACCCCTCTACCAATGTTGAGATGCCCCCACTCTGATCATTATTGTAGTTGCACCACTGATCCAGATTTCTTGGCTAGAAATCCTCGGTAGCAACTCCCTCCTCCTTGGTCTTGCCCTGTTAGGTACTGTTCTGACCACAGTACCGCACCAGCTTCACTCTGCAACTTACCCACAGCCTCCTATGCCCTAGTAAACTGAAGGTTAGAGGCTCTAGGCTCTACGCAATCCCGGCACCAGCAAAATCTGCACCTCCTAACCACGGGCGTCAATCCTTCCTCACTAAGAAAGATGATCGGACACTTCATAGGTCAGGTCTACTCTTCTCTGCCACTGCGCTGATCCTCTTCCCGGCTCGAACTGATGACACAGGCACTATGTCACCCCTTCCTTACTGCTTTTCCGCTAGGAACAACTTCTGTCACTCAGGATAGTTGTTTCTGCTGCTGCTGCTCTGCTCGGTTGATGCCCTCAGTTATCCTATCATCTGCAACCACACTCCGATACTATGTTGGAATTTCTAAGTCTAACTATTAGAAATCCTTCTTGTGCTTTCTGATTTATCTCTTCCTACTTGTTTTGTTAATTAACAAGTTATTTACCATGTAAATACTGAAAATAAATACAAGTACAGTCTCAACACATATAGATCAACTACAAAAGAAAAAACAAGCACACAAATGAAACCGTGCCCAACCTCTTTAGGGGCTGCGTCAACCTCTCTAGCCCAGCGTCTTCCCAGCGTCAGCCTTTCTGGCCCAGCGTCAACCTCTTGGGGCTCTACGTCAGCCTTTGGAGGCTTTGTGTCTCCCACACTGGCCCTCCTCAGTCTCTGCGTAGCTCCTCGCTGCCTCTAGCTGCTTCTGTGTGGCCTCTAGCTGGCTCTGCACCAACCCTCTCCCGGCTTCTGCGCTAATGCTCTCGGTACTATCTCTGCCTCTTTGCTACTGCATTCACTGCCCCTCAACTACAACTCTAATCACTCCTTTGATTTCCTCAGCAAGCACTGCCCTAGAAAATCGAATTCTTGATCAACTGGGTGTGTTCTCCAAGTGACCCTCAAGCCTCCTCTTATACTTTTTTCGTTGATAATTCAACAGTCGAGATTAAATCCCTAATCAACAACTAAGATTAGATTTGGCTTGATCCATGACTTTTGGACCATTCTAACTCAGTTTTATATTAATTCACATTAATATTTTATTTTCCCTAGGTTTAGACTTAGGAACTCCATAAAGAATATTAATTATTTTAATATCTTCCAAACTGGTTAGATTTTGCACAAACCATTTCTGGGTATTGGAGATCTCATGTGCTTTAGCCTCTTCACCAATTTTCGTGGCTAGAGAACGTCCAATGCTACCCCAAATCAACATCCTTATCTACATTTGAATCACAAGAACAGACATCTCAATCAATCTATGAATCTGTATCGCTACGAACTTAAACAACAAACCTATGTTCTAAAGACTACTAATGTTAGTACAATTCAGTCTTCTGATAACAATTCACACGATGTATCTAGTAACCACAAGATTTCACAAAAGATTAATTTAGTATGGTCAGATCCAGTCTCAATGCGACAATTTTGTTTATCACTCACAGGATCATAGCGTCTTGTATCAATGAAGATGACATTTCCGAGACGAGAAGGCATTCAAAATAGAAAAAGGGATCAAGCCTTTTTATTAGTAAGCTTTGAAGACAAAGCTTTTTGAAGAGGAATACAATGTTATACTTGCCTAAGGTATATAAGCAGACTCATTTGTAATCATCTCACTTGTATTCAAATATTTTTGTATAATATATTATCTGTCTCACGATGGACATTCTTATATACCAGATCTTCTGAGTATTTTGCTGCGTATACGAACCTTGTTTGTAAAATTGGTATCACAGCATTCCTTTGCATATACAAACTTTGTTTGTTACAATAATTGTTATCTTCTAAACATGAAATGGAAGCCAAATTCTTTTGCAAACCTAGTACATAAAGTATTTTATTAAGATGAACATTCTCTCCTAATTCCAACTTGATAGATGCGGATCCAATGCCTACAACAGGGTAGCTATTCTTGTCTCCAAGTTCCACCTTGTGACATGAACTTCCTTTCAATAGACTTGAGAGTTGGTCACGTTCACTTGTCATGTGCCTTGATGCACCACTATCGATCAACCACATATCATCATCTTCAATGGAACCTGTAAGAACAAAGAAGTAATAAAAATCTTTGTGACTTTCATCCTTGACTTTCTTGTGGTGCTCGTCATCTTCTATTGTAGATGCATGATGTTTGTGCTTCCTCTTCTTGTCCTTTGATGCTTTCGGACAATTGTTTCTATAATGTCCAAACTTATGACATCCATAACATTGGACTTCAGATAAGTCCCTTTCTCCTTGAGGCTTACGTCTTCTACATGCGTTCCTATTTTGATAGCTAAACTTCTTTTTATCATTATTCCTTCCCAATTTTGCAGCAAAGGCATGAGATTCTCCTTCATCAAGTCTTTGGATCTTCCCTTTGTTAGTTTTTGGTATCATTAGGTGTGCTCTAGCCATGAAATTTGGTGGAGAGGCAAAGGCACATGAGTTCTAAAGAACCCAGAAACTGTTTGGCGAAATTCCACCTGGATTGTATTTTATTAAAATAATTAATATTTTTAATGGGTATTAATCAAAATATGGGTGAGAATGATCTAAAAGGCGGATCAAGTCAAGTTTTAATCTTAGCCATTGATTAGAGACTTAATCTCGGTCATTGAAGCATCAATAAGAAAAGTATAAGAAGGAGGCTTGGGGTTCATTTAGAAAAACACACGGAGAAAATGGATTGATCTGGAGTTCGATTTCTGGGGCTAGGAAGCTGAGAATTTGAAATGGGTGATCATTCTGCAGCAAAGGGGCAGAGATAGTTCGGGAGTACTGACAGAGAGAAAGAGAGAAGCTAGTGGAGGCAGCACAGCAGCTAGGAGGACTGACGTTGGGCCAATTTAGGCCCACGCAGGCCTGACACAGAGCCAGAAGGACCAGCTAGCACAGAAATAGTGGCTGCCCTCCACGCAGAAAGCGGAACTGTCAGAACAACCGAGTAGGTTGATGCAAAAGGCAAAAGAGATACTGGATCAGCCGGAATCTGCCGGGTTAAGTGAGGTAAAATTCACTCAGTTTTTCCGCCATTGTATTTTCTCTTTCACTAGATTGTCGGGAGGGCATCCAACATTGTATTCAGAATTACTACTTAATAATAGAAACCTTCAGAGTTGTTGCACCGGTTTTCCCGCATTGCGTTTTTTCGGGGACTATTTTGTCCAAAAATAACTATGTCCTATGTATCTTGTTCTTTGCTCAATTTTTTGTTTCATGTAATCAAATTTAAAGTAGTGTACGCTGCAGAAGTAATTTGCTTCAGTATTCAAAAAAAAATCTGATAATGTGTATTAAAATCAAGTAGGAGAAGTAAATTCAGTTTTTGCTGCAGTAGGGGTTCCTTGAGACTAGGAATTTTTTCACCCTTTAGCAATAAGCCTAGATTCCTCTTGAGTGCAAGAGGTCCATAATTCTTCAAAGGTTGGAGTATCCTTTCTAACACATATGCCAACTGCAATGAGTCACATAAATCTGGTAGGCCATTTTGTGCAGTAGTGATTAATTCAGATTCAGAAATGACTTCACCAATACTTTGTAGCTGATCTCTTATGTTAGCAAATATCATGAAGTAGGAGGCCACAAGTTCATCTATCAACATTTTTGCATCACGAAGTTGATTTCTCAAAGACATCTTTTGACCAAAGTTGTTAATTGAGAATAAATTAAGAAGAGTATCATAAACTTCCTTTGATGTAGCTAATTCTGAAACAAATGCAATCAAATGATCCTTAAGAGTTTCAAATAAAATTCTTTGAGCCTTGACTTCACCCTTCCCGAATCTTGTTTCCCCTAAAGCATCATTTTCATCTAGTTGAGGTACTTTACCTTGGACAAGTTGCAAAACTTCATGTTCTTCTAGGACAAGATCAATCCTCTTCTTCCATGCCTTGAAGTTTGATGCTCCTTCAAGTTTGTTACCTTCTTTGCAAGAGGGAACATTTGCTCAGAAGTCTTGGACATAGAGATAGGGAATTTCTTCCTTGAGAGAGAGGGATTCAACAAGATGTGATATTCAACTTTCTTCCTTCACTAAACCTCTGATACCATGATAAAAGTTCTAGGACAATGTACTGATTTCTGAACACTGAGAATTACTTGTGATTTTATATATACAATCCTTTTAACAATTACCACTTTTTCATCAAGCAATTATACTTCAGAATATCAATCATACAAGAGTAAGAAAGCAGAGATCACAGTGCACACTATCAACACAATAATTATACAATATTGTATAAAACAATATATGTCATTATAATTCAATCTTATTGCTTGTCAAATGAGATTATTCTCAATCTACAATCTACAGCATACCATCTCATTTCTTATTCAAGAATGTCATTGCCTAACTTTTCTTGCATGAGCTACAAAAAGTTTATCTTCTGAGTTCTTAGCCACCTCATCCACACGCATATCTTCAATGCTCATTTCAACAAATATTAAACAGTATTTTTACATGGGGTCACTTTTGTTACATGCTCAATATACTAAATAACCTCTAAATCTGTTTATGGATTTAAACATACTATTGAGGCAAAAAGTTAGCATTGTGAACTTTATTAGTCACAAATGTCAAGCTTGCTGGCAACGTTACCATGAGAAAATGGTGTACAGTTGTCCTTCTGTAGCAATGTTGGAAAAACCAAACTTGAGAATAACCCAGCAAACGTCAACAACTTAAAAATGGGAAAAGCTTTGAAAACATAGACAATGATTTGATGAAAAGATGGCAAGCATTAAAAAATGCAAAATATTTCACATTTTCTGTTTAAAATTAAATGTGAAGTATAGATTTTAATTTTTTCATTTTAAAATATTTCATCCTTTTTTTTATGTCAGCTTTATTTTTTAGAAACAAATCACATTTTTTTCAAAAGTTCAACAAACTCAGAGTGTAGTACTGGTCACAAAGGCTTTTGAAGATCTGGAAAAAAACTGAGAAATTGTTGATTTTTCGATAAATATTTCTACACTATACAGTACAACTAGATCATGTTTAAATGCATAAGACAGTTCCTTCTCTACAACAAGAATTGCGGCAGTAAATGATTTGTACTCACAAGCCCTTTGCATCCTTTGTAGCTTGTAGAACATTTCCTTCCTTGTAATTCAGTTTGCACAACACTTTCTTATCATAAAGGACACTGTACATCTTTATAATGTTTTAGAAGTTATAAACTTATTTTGCATACAAAGTGACGGGTTCCTATCATCTAGACACTAATACTAATATGAACATTATTCGCATGTCCTTATGTGAGAACATTGTTTGTATAATCTTCTAATATATAATGCTTGAATTCAGTTTGCATTTCGAAGAGGAACACAATTGAAATAAGCGAATGCATGTGGGAGAACAAGTAAAATGAGGAATGATTGTCAAGGATACAAAAAAAAAAAAAAAAAAAAAAAAAAAATCAAATTTGAAGTTTTAATGTCCAACGTTGCTCAGAAAAAGAAATTTTTATTTTTCATTTTCAGAATTTTCTACCAATTCTTTTAATTTCATTTGCTAGATGGATGCATATAAGATCAAAAACCACAAACAATTGGTAAAGAGGCAGATATCAAATGAAATGGCGTGCTCAAGTCCATTGGGTTATCCTAAAAAAAGGTTACATCAATGTAGAAATTATAAAAATTGGTTGGACCTAAGACTAAGCAAGCAATGATTATTAAAAAAAATAAAGCATACATGCATTTATATGAACACGCATATGTACGGATTCAGGAATTCTTACCGACTGCAATGCATTAACTTGCTTGTAGCATATTATTTCATGGAAAGGCATGGATTCTATTGGTCTCAAACACTCTCTGCATGGTTACCACAAAATATGTTATTTTGTATTGTGCAAATCTAATACTACAACTACCAAACAATGCAAGAGAGGATCACTAAGATTTTCATATATCAAACATACACTATTCCCCATGCAACTAACAAGACAAAATACATTTTCCTAAATTTGTTTTCATAGTCTAATCAAGCTAGAACAAGCAATTAACTAAAATGCGACATCACTTGAAAACTATTCAGTACCAAGTTGCTACTTCTAATTTCAGAACCCACTTTTACTACTCTTTGTTATGCAATCTTACAATAGTGCAATAGACATCAATATAAGGCTCTACCATGTTGCATCGATCTCAAAGCAAATGAATCTTTGCCCTTTAGAGATCAAGAAGAAATGATCATTCCTTGGATTCTACAACGTTTAGAAACCCCCATTACTACAAAAGAAAACTGCCTTCTCTTAGACCTAAGGTTCAAAACCTTTCATCTCCTATCCAATGCCTTTAATGTAGATATCTCAGTACAAACACAATTAGCAAACCATGAATTTTAGTAAAAATAAAACTATTTTACATTAATAATTAAATGTCAATCACAGAATTGGTTGTAACTTACACAACTGTATATATATATATATATATGATGCATATCAAACCTGTCAAATTCAGCCAACTTATAATCTAAGGATCTAAGCCTGTCTGGTTTCTTCAGAAAATGCATCAACTTATATGTTGATTGGAACTCAATCTTTGTTTTCCTAATAACATAGAACTCAAACTGAAATAACTAATTATTATACATCTCCCCTTTGTTTACTCTCAAATAAAGGCTTCGAATACAAAGCATTTAAATAGTGGTCAACTTTGTACCTTGGAAGACAACCTCTGACTGAGGAGAGGTCAGTGCCCAAGACATTTGTTTAAAACTATAATGAAATAAGTTTGTTGTCCCATTGTTTTAAAACCCCAGAAATTATACTTATAAAGACAGTTCCTCTTAATCTTCTATGGGAAGAACAACCTTTCAAAGTGGCCTTCTGATGTTGAATACAATTTTAATGGAAGTGTAGTGAGAAAAAATGGTAAGAAGTCTTCAACAATAGGCTGCCAAATGCAGAATCTTTTGTCTTCAACTTTAGAGGTAATATGTAATTAACATGGAATGGTATATAGAAAAAAGGAGCACATAATTACGGTACTTTTAACTTTAACTCACAGGAATCTGATTTTTGCAGAACTGTAAAATTAAAGGCTAGCAACTACATTACTCTCTTCTATGAAAGAAAAACATAAAATGAAAAATAATAGGAAACACATTTTATACTCAACATGTGTTTGGAATCACTTTGAAATCTATATTCAAATCAATGTTACCAGGCGCGGAATCGGCAATAAATCGGGGAGGCAAAAGAGCGAAGAGTTTTAATTGGATCGGGAAAAAATCGATGAATTCAATAAATAAAGATATATACATGTTTAAAAAAAAACATTGTTCATTGATATTCAACAAAGCCATTTCCAAACGCCAAACAATGCATAATATCAATAGATGTCCCAAATATCATGAATGAATAAGTACCTCATATGTGTTATGAATCCAAACATGATCCAAAGTACTAAGTCCTAATTCCTTACCAGTGACTACATAGAACTAGAAGCATATGCTTCTAAAAGTTTATAAAACACTACATACGAATCAGTGAAAACACAGTGACTGAAATCTCTTGATTGCTGCTGAAATGATAAGATAATGGTTTGCTACTGAAATCTCTAGCATAGCACACGTTAAAGCTACACTGGAGCACACTACACACTATGCCTCTATTACACTACGACTCTATTACCTTTTTGATGTATGACTTGCGGGCTGTAAAAATTTCTCATTTCCCACCCCGATTTTCAATTTCACCTTATTTCTCCAAAATAGTAAAATTCCCTTCCCCATATCCATACATTCAACAACTGGAAAATAAATTTTGCTGAAAACACAAATTCTGGAAATTTTACAGAACGCTGGAAAATGCAGAAATAAAAAAAATCAGCGCATATAAACAGTCATTCAACACATTTAAACACAGTGATTTTTGGTCAAGGTGACCCCGGAAAAACCCCCTACAACTCTTGGGGAAAACCAGTTCAAAAACTCCTTAAAATGCTTTTTTTTATAGTGAGAGAAATATTCAAGGAAAAAATCAGCAAGCAAACTTTTACAGCTTATCTCGTTTTCCGTGCCTCACAGCCAACTAGAAAAACTTGCAAACAGCAAAACAGAACAGCAATAAATGTTGTATGGCCTCCTTGATTTTTGTGCCCAATTTCGACCTTAAATGTTGTTGTACGGCCTACCTAGAAAAGCGTGCAAGCTGCCATAAATACGTTGTACGGATTTCCTCGATTTCTATGCAGAAAAAAAAAACCAACAGTACAGTTGTATGGATTTGCCTCGATTTGTGTGCCAAAGTACAGCCACTTACTGTACGGATTTCTGCTCCTCGATTTCTGTGCACTTGTTGTACATATTTCTAGAAAATCGTGCCCAAATTCTGCCTTTCACTGTGTGCTAACTCAGCTGTACGGATTTGCTAAAACGTTGCCTTGGAATGTGTGCCAAGCTGCTGTCTCCTTCTCCTCCTTGTCCAGAAATCTCCCTTGCTCTCTTACTCTCCTTCTCTCAATCGGCTCATGAAAGAATGAATGACCTTTTCCTCCTTTTCCTCCTTTAATCTAACCCTAAGTGACTTTTGGGAAACCCCTAAATCCAATGGCTGAAATAGATTGAGATCTAGGGCTAAGATTAAATGCTAATTTAAATCTCACTTTCTATTTTTTAATTCACCCGACTTTAATAAAGACCCACTTAGTCATTTATTTCCAAAGTCACT
>APFE030688117.1:46658-59080 GCA_000404065.3 Pinus taeda
TGTATGCCCATCCAACCTATCCTCCACCCTCAATCCCAATGACATCCTGTTGTCCTAAAACTGAAAAATAGCACTGTTGTAGTAAAGATAAAACCGATGTTTCTGAAAAATCAGCTTGCTGGAATTTTCTGAGTGAAAAATCAGCCGCTGTAATTTTTCCCTTTGCTGTCCCAAACTGCTCTTCAGCACTCAAGCTCTGATACCATGTAGAAATTTCTATTTTCCCACCTCGATTTTCAGTTTCTCCTTATTTCTCCCATATAGTTAAATGCCCTTTCCCATAACCATGCATTTAACAACTAAAAAATAAATTTTTTTCTGAAAACACAAATTCTGGAAATTTTACAGAATGCTGGAAATTGCAGAAATAAAAATCAGCAGTAACAAACAGCCATTAAAACACATTTAAACACAGAGATTTTTTGTCAATGTGACCCTGGAAAAACCCCCTACAACTCTTGGGGAAAACCAGTTCGAAAGCTTCTTTTATTTTTGGAAAATGCTTTTTACAGTAAGAAAAATATTCAGCAAAAATTAGCAAGCAAACTTTTACAACTTATCTCAGCCTTGCTGAAACTCCACCTTGCTGAAACTCCGTTGTACAGACTTGCTGAAACTCAGCCTTGCTAAAACTTCGCCCTGCTGAAACTCCGCTGTACAGACTTGTTGAAACTCAGCCTTGCTGAAACTCCGCCTTGTTGAAACTCCGTTGTACAGACTTGCTGAAACTCCGCCTTGCTGAAACTCCGCCTTGCTGAAACTCCGCCTTGCTGAAATTCAGCCTTGCTGAAACTCCGCCCTGCTGAAACTCCGCTGTACAGACTTGCTGAAACTCAGTCTTGCTGAAACTCCGCCTTGCTGAAACTCCGTTGTACAGACTTGCAGCCTCCTTCTCCTCACTGTCCAAAAATCTCCCTTGCTCTCTTGCTCTCCTTCTCCCAATCTGCTCATGAAAGAATGAATGATCTTTTCCTCATTTTCCTCCCTTAATCCAACCCTAAGTGACTTTTGGGTGATCCATAAATCCAATGGCTGAAATAGATTTAGATCTATGGCTGAGATTAAATGCACATTTAAATCTCACTTTCTATTTTTTAATTCACCCCACTTTAATAAAGACCCTCTTAGTCATTTATTTCCAAAGTCACTTTTCCTTTCTAATTTTACATTGACTTTATTAAAGTCACTTTAAAATTAGACTTTAGTAACTTTATCACTTAAAGTCATTTTTAAATTAGATTTAACTTTATAAAAATTATAAAGTCACTTTATGAGAAAAATTAAATTCTTTTTGGACACTTTTCCCTAGGCCAAAGATCAAAGCCTAAGGGAACCACCTGTCCTCCGGTACCAAATTTCAACACAGACAGTGCGTTTGGCAAGCTGCGCAGAGGTGACGCAGGGTCTGCATAGGCCAGTTTGGACGGCTCACTTGGAGCTAGTAGTCAGAGCCCAGATTGCTTGTTGTGTGAGGAAAATTCCTAATAATATTTATGCCTTGCCAGATTTCGACATCCAGTTGTACTCAGAATTTCTCACTGCTGCTTAATAATATATTAATAAAAAAACCCTCCGTTGTTGCACCGATTTTCCCACATTGGGTTTTTTCGGGGACTTTTGTCCAAAAATAACGATGTTATACTTTTGTGTGTGTGCCAATATTTTCTCAATTTCCAGTTTATCTTCTGCAGTATTTTAGTTTGGTGAAAATTGCAGTTGTGAATTTTTCGTTGCTTGTCGTAGCACATAAACTGCTAATTAATTTACAATTAGAAGAATGTTTTCTAGTTGCTACAAGAGTTGAAAATTCCACATCGTATCAAAGCAAAGTTGATCAAACAGGAAGCTCAGAAGCGGAAGGAAGAAATCATCTATATTTATATAGAGTCCCGCAGTCCGATTTCCAGATTTGTGCAAAAGTTGGCTAGGCAATTCAAACTGTTGGGCATAGGATTCGATTTTTCTAGTGCAGGTGGCAAGAAAAAATCGCAAAGCCCAATAACAGTTCTAGCAGGCATTAGTGAAGCCGGGAAGTGATTTTGATGAAGCAGGTCAGTATTTTCACTGAGCATATTTTCTTGTTTGGGCACATAGGGTCTTTACAGCAGTTGGCTAGAGAGGTATCAGTGTCAAGTGGAAGAGAAAGTGCACACGCAGAGGGAGGAACTTCCAAATTTTCAAAGAGGGTTTCCAATTCCAGTTTTCTAGAGGAGATCCATATTTTTCCAATTGCAAAAGGTCGTGCGAGTTTCCCAGACTAGCCAGTTCGAGTTGTTGGGGTTAAAGTTCGAGTGCCTGTTTTCCAAAGAAGGACATTTAGAAAGGCTAAGCGAGTAGTTCCAGGAAGTAGTTGAGGCAGATCGAGGTAGACAAAGCAATTCTACGCGTTCCTAAGATGGCCATAGTTGGGCTTAGCAATCAGGATAGGTTGGAGGGAGCCTCCAACTACGTCATCTGGAAGGCTAGGATGTTATTCTTGCTACATGAATTTGGCCTGAAGACCTATGCAAAGAACATTGTGGCAAAACCTACTGACGTAGATCGGAGGAAGGAATTCAAGAAGGAGATGGCCAACACAAAGCAGATGATCCTAGATGGAGTTTGGAACCATATAGTCTCACGTATATCAACCAAGGAGATGTGGGATGCACAGCTATACCAGAATCCTTCCGAGCAGCAGAAGATGTTCTTGAAAGAGAAGTTGAGGAACGTTAGGATGTATAAAGGTGAATGCAGTGTTCCCTTTCTCACCAGAGTTCAAGAAATCCGGGATCAGCTTGCAGCCGTAGGAGAAGCGCCTCAAGATACAGAGTTGGTGCGTTTGGCCCTAAACAATGTCTCAGAGGACTGGGAAATCTTCGTCCAAGGCATCTTGGGACGAGATACTCTACCTAGGTGGGACAGTGTGTGGTCAAAGCTACAACAAGAGGATAGGAGGCGTGCACTAGTGAAGACCTCCATAAGCGAAAGCAGCAGTAAGGGATCGAAAGGTGAGGAGGAGGATAATGTGGCCCTTGCATCAAAGGGTCCTAGTCAAGGACAGGGTTCACAGAGGGAGAAGAAAAAAAGAAGGAACTATCTAAGGTCAAGTGCTTTAGGTGTGGCTAGTTTGGCCTCTACAGTACTTGGTGTCCTCAAAGGAAGAAGGACAAGTAGGAGAAGCAGGACCAGGCGGCAGCATCTGCAAAGATAGACAAGTTGTCCTCTAAGCTGGAGGAAAACTTCACCATGTTTGCAACTATACCTCTAGGAGTGAGGTGGGGCGATATGGAGTTGTAGTCCCAGAGTCCCGCAGAGATTTGGGTAGGGTCCATTGAGGTGGGCATTGTTGATTTTTGTAGCTTGGGAGGTACTCCAAGCCTTGAGGGTCAAGGGTTTGGAAGAAGGAACTCCACAAGTAGCCTTATGGGCTTCAAACCCAAGCTTGGGGTTTTGCACCCATCGATGTTGGGGACAAAACCATGAAGATATTTCGACATGTGATGGATGAGGATGATAGTGCACGTCAAGACGAATCTGACGCATCGAAAATCATCCGATTCTGAGTTGTCGTTGAAGAGTTATGAATTTTGGAAGTTATAAGGGTACTATTGCATGGGCAAAAAATGATAAATGTCAAAGTTGTAGGTCGGCTAGCCTAAAGGTGCCAACCAAAAAGGGCTTGACATTTTACCCATAGAAGTGTATATTTTAGGGAGGAGTTAACTCCATTTGAACACCATCCAAGTGTGAAAATATCACAAGTCTTCTCTGAGGTAGCCACAGGGAAAAAGAGGCCTAACGAAGAAGGAATAGGAGGGTTGGTTGGGTTTGTTTTCATTAATTGTTTAGGTCGATTTTGTGCATGAGCTGCCAGCGTAGAAGGAGGAGGGTTTTGTGCCTTGTTTGAAGGGTCTTCTCCTCAAGTATTCTGGTCTGAATTCTCTATTCAAGCCCTAGTTGCAGCAACATACCTGTAAGTGACATTTGATGGACCCAAAGTCTAGAACAAGAGGGTTGTAAGTGGTGTATTGGACAACGAGCAAGGAGGACTTGTTTATGAACAAAGATCGCAGTCCTAAAAGCATAGATGGCCGAGATTTAGGCGTTGTAACAGTGATTACAGTCTACCCTAACCAGAGGGTCAAGATTGCAGAGTAAGGTACATGATTCCCAAGACAAGAGTGATAGCAAAGAGGTATGGCTAGTCTTCTTGTTGTGATGTTTCACTAGTGGATGAGTGGATGTCCAAATAGGACAACAGTTTGGTGTATTTGCGTATAGATTTGGCATTGTTCTAGGCCGCAGGGATAGGCTACTACAGCAACACATTGTGGAGGTTTGTTGAAAGGGTTGAAAGGGCTAGAGAGACCCTCTTTCCTAGCCGCAAACTTCTTGAGGAGGCCGCAGCACAAACAGTGGTATCTTCTTGTGCTAAGGGACTATTTTGTGTTGTTGTTCTGGGCAAAGTATAGGAGGGTGTCTTGTGAAGTTTTCCAAGGCCAAGTATTGTGCTTAAGGAGCCTTACGTGGATAGCATAAATGGCAACTCGATTGGAGAAGGAGATACGGTGATTTGGACAAGGATTTAGGGTTGTTGGGGGGGTGCCCTAACCAAACTACTACATACACAGATCCCAAGGCAAGGTGGCAGTAGCAGGGAGTTGCAGATGTCATCTTGATGAATGATTGGATGCTAGAGGATGAGTGTCCTACAAAAGGACAAATTGAGGAGTCGGTTGGCAGCCAAGAGGAGGGGTTTCCTAGATGATTGGATGTCCTAACTAGAAGCAGATGCTACATCAAGGATTGGTCACTCGTGGTCTATTGAAGGGCAGCGTAAGAGTGACCCAAGTGTGGACATGGATTGGGCATTTATGGTTTGTTGAAGGACAGCGTGATAGTGTCCAAATTGGAGCCCAGTGTGCACCATCCTCATGGACTCGGATGGTTGCTAGAGTAGCAAAAGTTGAGCTCAAGGATTTGATCAACCAAAAGCAGTTTGAGAAGCCCTAGACTTGTGTGTGGAGAAGGACATCTATAGCAAAAGATGGGCAATCCTTCGAGCCCATGTTCATTGTGGGAGATGGACATCTTGCAGTGATAGGTGGCAACCCTCCATGCCCTATGTTGGTCCTCATTGGAGCAGCGCAAGGAGACCATAGTGGGTTGAAGTCCTTGAGTAACTGAGGAGCAGTAGTGAGCAGATTGAAAGTTGCTCACAAAAGGAGTTGTGAACAACTCGACAAGAGACTTGATGTGTTGTGCCCTTTATGGACTAAGGCACAACTAGTGAGCAGATTGGATAGCCGAGATTCAATGGCCAAATGGACTTGGAGCATTGATAAAGGCAGGAGCTGCAGATCGGGAACCAAAGGACCAGGTAGGTACAGGGTACAACTGAGAGGAGTTCAAGGATTCGACTGCATCAGCCAGATGATCAAAGTATCTTGTTGAGGGTAGATTGGCAATCGATGGACTGACACCAAGCCCCAGTTTTGTATTCTTGTACTAGTGGATGTATGAGGGCCATTATCCCTAGTACAAGAGCCCTAGGCTGTCGTATTATATGTTTGATTAATATAACAAAGTTGGGTTAAAAAATGTAAAAAGTTGTCCATATTTTGTGCACATGTGATTTACTGTTGTTTATATTCCGTTGTGCAAAGCAATTTCATTGTGATTCTTGATTTGGTAGCATTAGAGATTTAAGATTCTATCCAAGACACCAAGATCGTGGAAAAACAACATGGCATCAGAGCGTGTCTGAGCTACTTTGAGGGACAATGAATCAGAAATTGCACAGGGAAGCAACTCAGAGGGAGTTGTGGGTGTCTAGATCATGGAGCAGAGGGTTCAACTGAAGACATGGAGATCTGGTCTTGACTGGCTTGGCAGCGAGATTGGCTGGGAGTTCTGGTGGAGAGTCTGGAGAACAAGAATTTGTTGTAGGGAAGATTGTTGATCATGGACTTTCGTTGATTTGCCATGGATGGTTGGGACAGCTCGAGGATTGCTTTGGCATGGATGAGATCAGCATTATCGAGATGGCTTCATGTGGCGGACTACATGTTGGCAGGATAGAGTCTTCATCGGATCGTGATGCTGCATATCCGAGATTGGAGGGCTTTGCACGAGTGGTATTTGATCCAAGAGGATGGGTACTTGCAGGACTGAGCCAGTGGAGATCGTGTAGGCTCAGAGGGAGTCTAGCCTCAAAGGGAGCAACCCTATGGAGGTTTGCGATCTTCAGGTTCAAATGTGATGAGGCAGAGACACAACCGAGATTGAAGGGTTCATTCTACAAAGTATGTTGCAGTGATGGACGCCATATGGGCTAAACTCGTCGAATGATAAACGTTACTTCCTAGTCTTGGAAGTAACTCCCTTGCTAAGAGGGATTGTTGATTTTTGTAGCTTGGGAGGTACTCCAAGCCTTAAGGATCGAGGGTTTGGAGGAAGGAGCTCCACAAGTAGCCTTGTGGGCTTGAAAACCAAGCTTGGGGTTTTGCACCCATCAATGTTGGGGACAAAACCATGAAGAGATTTCAACATGTGATGGATGAGAATGATAGAGCACGTTGAGACGAATCTGACGCATCAAAAATCATCTGATTCTGAGTTGTCGTTGAAGAGTTATGAATTTTTGAAGTTTTAAGGGTATTATTGCATGGGCATAAATGTCAAAGTTGTAGGTCGGCTAGCCTAAAGGTACCCCCAAAAAGGGCTTGACGTTTTACCCATAGAAGTGTATATCTTGGGAAGGAGTTACCTCCATTTTAACACCATCCAAGTCTGAAAATATCAAAAGTCTTCTTTGAGGTAGCCGCAGGGAAAAAGAGTCCTAACAAAGGTGAAATAAGAGGGTTGGTTGGGTCTGTTTTCATTAATTGTTTAGGCCGAGTTTGTGCAGGAGTTGTTAGCGTAGAAGGAGGATGGTTTTGTGCCTTGTTTGAAGGGTCTTCTCCTCAAGTATTCTGGCATGAATTCTTTGTTCAAGCCCTAGTTGCAGCAGCATACCTGTAGGTGACATTTGGTGGACAAAAAGTCTAGAACAGAAGGGTTGTAAGTGGTGTATTGGACAATGAGCAAGGATGACTTGTTTATGAAGAGAGACCATAGTCCTCGAAGCATAGATGGCCGAGATTTAGGACTTGTAACAATGGTTACAGTCTGCCTAACCAGACGGCCGAGATTGCAAAGGAAGGTACAAGATTCCCAGGACAAGAGTGACAGCAGAGAGATGTGGCTTGTCTTCTTGTTGTGATGTTTTACTAGTGGATGAGTGGATGTGCAAATAGGACAACAGTTTGGTATATTTGTGTATGGATTTGGCATTGTTCTGGGCACAAAGATAGGCTGCTACAATAGCAAGTCCTGGAGGTTTGTTGAGAGGGACAAGAGGGCTAGAGAGACCCTCTCTCCTAGCCGCAAACTACTAGAGGAAGCCACAGCACAGACAATGGTATCTTCTTGTGCTAAGGGACTATTTTGTGTTGTTGATCTAGGCAAAGTACAAGAGGGTGTCTTGTGAAGTTTTCCAAGGCCAAGTACAGTGCTTAAGGAGCCCTGTGTGGACAGCATAGATGGCAGCCCAATTGGAGAAGGAGATATGGTGATTTGGACAAGGATTTAGGGTTGTTAGAACTTAGGGGTGCCCTAACCAGACTGCTACATACACAAATCCCAAGCCAAGGTGGCAACAACAGGGAGTTGTAGATGTCATCTTGATTAATGATTGGATGCTAGAGGATGATTGCCCTAGGAAAGAACAAATTGAGGAGTCCGTTGGCAGCCAAGAGGAGGGGTTTCCTAGATGATTGGATGCCCTAACTAGGTGCAGATGCTACATCAAGGATTGATCACTCGTGGTTTGTTGGTGGGCAGGGTGAGAGTGGATCAAGTGTGGACGTGGATTGGGCATTTATGGTCTACCGGAGAACAGCATGATAGTGTCCAAGTTTGAGCCCGGTGTGCACCATCTTCATGGACTTAGATTGTTGCTAGAGTGGTAGAAGTCGAGCTCAAGGGTCTAATTAACCAAGAGCAATTTGAGCAGCCTTAGACTTGTGTGTGGAGAAGGACATCTACGATAGAAAATGGGCAATCCTTCGAGCCCGTGTTCATTGTGGGAGATGGACATCATTGTGGCAGCCCCATTGGAGCAGTGCAGGATGAAGTCTCTGAGTAGTTGAGGAGGAGCA
Organism: Pinus taeda; assembly: GCA_000404065.3. Lineage (NCBI taxonomy): Eukaryota > Viridiplantae > Streptophyta > Pinopsida > Pinales > Pinaceae > Pinus > Pinus taeda. The sequence goes on from APFE030688117.1 coordinate 54,842, forward strand.
GTAATGGGCAAATTGAGAGTTGTTCACAAACAAAGTTGTGAACAACTCGACAGGATTCTTGATGTGTTGTGCCCTTGATGGACTAAGGCACAACTAGTGAGCAAATTAGATAGTCGAGATCCAGTGGCCAGCTGGACATGGAGCATTGATAGAGGCAGGAGCCGTAAATCGGGAGTCGAAGGATTGGGCAGGTACAAGGAACGACTAAGAGGAGCTGAGAGAGTCGAGTACATCAGCCAAATGGTTAGAGTATCTTGTTGAGGGTAAATTGGTTGTCGATGGACTAACACCAAGCCCCAGTTTTGTATTCTTGCACTAGTGGATGTATGAGATCCATTATCCCTGGTACGGGAGCCCTAGACTGTTGTATTATATGTTTGATTAATATAACGAATTTGGGTTAAAAAATGTAAAAAGTTGTCCATATTTTGTGCACATGTGATTTACTTTTGTTTATATTCCGCTATGCAAAGTAGTTTTGTTGTGATTCTTGGTTTGGTAGCAGCTGAGATATATGATTCTATCCCAGAAACCAAGATCGTGGAAAAACAACAAGCATCATTTGGTGTTTTCTCATGGATCATTACCTTGCTACAGGGGCCCACTATATTCAGTAGCAGAAGGAATCAGTGTCAATTGATGCAGTCATATTCCAGAGTGACAATCGCAAGCAGGTGCTAAGGAGCGCAAAGTAGTATTGACAACAGAGCAGGAGGCTCAATAGCAAAGTCAACAACAGCGCAAATTCCCTAGTGGGCAGTGTAGAGGCTAGTAGCAGTCAGAGACTCAACAAACAGTTGCAACACAAAGACACGGTTGATTTAGCATTTTGGATGCTTCTCAGTTGTACTAGTTGCAGTAGCAACAACAACAGTTGAGAGGGAGTTGTTGTGCAAATGCATAGTTGGCAGCAGTATAGCAGTGTTAGCAGCGGCACATATGCAACATTAGAGTTGCGCAATAGTTGGTGGGCAGTGACAAGCGGTCACACTGGCCAAACATTAACAACGTGTATGGAGGATGATGTAGAGACAGGGTGTTGTAGCAGTTCAACACTAGAACACCTTCCGCGCTAAGAGGGAGTGTTGGTTTTTGTAGCATCGGATGGTGTTCTAGTCTCGACAATTGTCAGAGAAGCTAAGAAACACTAGGACTCCAAAACCTAGAAAAGATTTCAAGAAAATCCACCTTGAAATTCCTTAATTAAGTTAATTAAGCAATAATTAAATTTTTCCTAAGTCTAACTTAGGGAAAATGATTAATTAACAACAATTAATTGAGGAAGGTAAGATTTCTCTATAAACTCACACGGATCAATGAGGAAATGATCTCAATCATTGATTAAGTTTTAATCTTGGTAGTTGGAGTCCTAATTAAAGGCTATAAGAAAAAGTCAATGGGTAGATGGAGGAATACACTTGAGATCGATTTCCTTGGGCAGTGTCACTTTCCAAAGAGCAACAGCATTCTGCCGAAGAGTTCGAGCCAGAGAGGGGACGCAAAGACAGAGAGGGGTAGAGACAGTGAGTCCGAAGGAAGTCTTCCAGTTCTAGAGAGTAGCTTGCAAAGAGGCAGAGACATCCACAGAGAGGTTGACGCAAGGGTTGCGCAATAGCCTTTAAAGGACAATTCAATCTTGTTGGAGAGAAACTCGTTTTCACTTCCAAAGACGGGAAAATTTTCCCAATGTTGGAGAGATAATTTCTCAGTCAGCAGCAGGCAGGACGGCTTGAGTAGCGGTTGTTCCAGGATGTGCATTTGGTAGGTTGCACAGAGGTGACACAAAGTCTACGCAAACCAGTTTAGACAGCGCCCTTGGAGTTGGTAGTCAGAGCCTGGATTGTTTGTGGGGTGAGGAAAATTCGTCATAATATTTTTGCCAATATTTTTCTCTCTAGGATTGCCAGATTTCGACATCCAGTTGTACTTAGAATTTCTCACTGCTACTGAAAAAACCCTCAATTGCTACACCGATTTTCCCACATTAGGTTTTTCTAGGGACTTTTGTCCAAAAATAACGGTGTTATATTTTTGTGTGTGCGCCAATGTTTTATCAATTTCCATTTTTTCTTCCACGGTATTTTATTTTGGTGAAAATTGCATTTGTGAATTATTCGTTCTTTGTCATAGCAAATAAATTGCTAATTAATTTAAATTTTACAGTTAGAAGAATAATTTCCAGTTGCTGCTATAGTTGAAAATTTCACAACAAAATCTACATCTAATAGCATAAAATACCTCAAACATCATAGTGCTAGGGTTATGCTTTGCATCTCTTAAATTAAGAAGGAAAAATATCAATTTTATGTATTTTCCAACAATAATTCTAAGTCTGACGTCTAGGGTTTAGTAGTTATTTTGTGCATTTTCAGCCATTGAAAAGTTGTTTGTAATGTTTTCCCTTGTTTCCTTATCGAATAGCCTTTGATTATTTATTGATTATCATTAATTGTGGGTTTTTTTATCATTGCTATCATAAATTTGGTTTGTTGTAAATTCCCTTTAGTATAAAGGCTAATTTATAACAGCAATCATTTAATTAAAGTAGCAAGCGTTTGGAATCTATTTCAGCAACTCCATAACTTATCTCAACCCTCTAAACTTAGTCATAGGTTCTTTGAACTCGCAACCTCCTTTCACTTGGAGCCCTACCTTACTGAATATTATTTTAGGGTGTCTAATCAACAAAGTCCTGAGAAGGTATTTACCCTGGGAAGCCTCCCCTATGGAGATAATGTCCATCCACAACACAACAAGGGAATACCCACTAAGGTGACAGTGGTGGCTGATCTCATTATTGCCCTTAACCTAGAGTGCCTAGCGAGCCTTTGCATTGGACTACTATATTTTGCGGTAACATTTTTGGCATCATTGTCGGGGAGGAGTTGAGTCCTTCTCCTCGTGATTTGAGTCCATGCTTCAATTTCATTTGATGAGAATACCCCAAAACAAAGCTTAGAATTGCTCATTTGGCGACTTCATTGGAAGAACGAAACCAAGTTCTTCATTGATCTTCAAAGATTTTATGCTTGTAGGGTGAAGCAAAAATTCCATCTTAGGCTTGGTTCTCTTTCCCTCAAGCTAAAAATCATACAAACATATTTGAACTTGTTCTAGATGGCTTAAAGGCAAATCATCTTACTTTTCTTATTTAAAACCCTATATGTCCCTTATTTTCTATCTTAGTTATGGTTGAAAATCACTTACAGAGACATAAAATTGTAGTTTTAAGTCTGATTTTGGCACCTTAAAATATCTCACATACAGATTTTTGGAACTACAAGTCCGAGGCCTAGAGCAACTAGACATCTTGCTCTATTTGAACTAGTTTGGCATTGTCATGTTTCTTGTGAAAAAACATTACTAAAAATTAGTTATAAATCTGGAATTTACTCTTTGCAATATCATTTACAGAGATCTAACCTTGAAGCCCAAGAATTTAGGCCCTAAACCTTAGACATCCTCTGCAGTTGTGCCCTAATTTCATGCTTGTTTCATTTGTATTAAGGGAATTTGATAAGTTGGATTCAAAATCTAGAAATTCACTTAGAAATAATATCTTCAACCAGAATTGGATTGACTTATATGTTTAACTGGAAAAAGTAAATTCATTTGGTAAAACTCTTAAGTCGATTTGCTATACTAGCCTGGTTTGACACATGTAATATCTTCAATAAGTGGGTTGTCCATAGATCCCCTTAAGTATGGAAATTTTTGCATTGTTTATCTTTAAAACAAACTTAGAAGTGATCTCGTATCTTTCATAAGCAAGTGTCTTGAGTTTCACGACATTACATTGAATATACTTGCTTTTATTTAGCCTTGTTTCGGATTGGTTAATCTTCAAGGCTAGTTGGAAATCTAGTTTGAAGTTGTGAGTTAAAGAACAGTTATCGTAATCATTAAATCAAATAATAAAAGCATCACTAAAATCTCTATTTTTGCTTTGACTACACACTATAACACATTGAACTTAATTGACCTTAGGGAAGCCCCCCTCCCCTTGACTAGGAATCGTCGTTAATCTAAAGTGAGAAAGGCAAATCCACTTAGGTGGCAATGGTGGCTTACATATAGTTGCCCTTGGGGTTTCATCCTCGTGATTAGGACATTTGCACCTAGTGAGAACCTAGGAGGTAATGGAAAGATTCTTGTGAGATACTACAATTTACTTTTGCGAAGAAAATGTTGGTAATTTTTGTTAATATCTTATGTTAGAGACATGACAAGAGAGAGACT
>APFE030688117.1:71962-86608 GCA_000404065.3 Pinus taeda
TATATATATGTGAGTTTGTATTAAAAAAAAAATTGTAAATAAGTTTTGTTACAAATTTCATAATTTACTAAATACTATGAGAAATATTATATTCATGTATATTATATTTTTTATTGATTAAATTTAATGAAAAAAGTAGAAAGGTCTACTTTTTTTTTAAATAAACCTTAATTTTAATATAAACCTTAGTGTTTAATTTGAAGATTCTAGATTATTTTGTGGAAGTTAAATCTCTAATTATTATTATGGTAATAGGTGTGTTTATTTTAGAATAAGGTTTCTAGAATTTTAATTTGATTATTAATAATTATTGGGTGGATGGTGAGAATTTAACCTCGAGGGAATATTCTAGAATATTCATAATAGTGTTTATAGATCAAAGGTTGAAGTTTATCTTAAAAATAGATATGTGTTTCTGCCCTTTTAATTAAATTGATTAATTACAAAAAGTGTGATATGAACATGACTTATGGTTTTTTGGGCATGCGGTGTTAGTAAGCCATGGTATTGTAACAAAGTCTATTCATAAGTCAGCCTCCGTCAAGCTCTTCTTGGCGAAATTTTCTTAGGTTGGAGAGATGTAATGTAACATTCAAGAGACACAGGAAAGAAAATTGTAACCAAGGCTTTGGAACCACTCACAACTGAAAAACACAATACGTAAAGTCACTTAAGAAACAAGGGTGGACTAGAATAGATGGCATTCGAAGGGCTGAAACTAAATCCCAAAATGTCGTTTCATGGTTTCTCTCTATGTGGCTGAAAGCTTTAATGTGAGACTATGTGGCGTGGGATATAGCGGCAAGGAGAGGCAAAGGGGAAAAAAGGGATCCACGGGGATTGCATGGAGGGCTAGCGTTAGATCTTAAGGATTTTGGAGCATTGGCGTTTGATTCAACCAAGACTTGGATTCAATGTTAGTCATCTGTTGCAAAGGGTAAAGAGTTTGATATTGCGAAGTGCCTGAATTTTGTTCAAATTCGATCGATTCCATGGTCCCAAATTGCTAGATCCACTTAATAAGGTCTTTATAAAGTCGCTTGCATCAAAAATTCATTCAAACATGACAACAAGACAAAAAAAATCAGAACGTGTGGAAACAAATGACCTAGGACAAGTGAAAATTGACTCATCAACAAAAGTTGGGAAGAGGGCTTGGGTCAATGTCAAACAGTATCAAGGCATTTTAAAACAAAGACTAGCCTGTTTAAAATGGGAGTAGACAAGGAAATAACAGTCTCAAAGGGAAAGTACTTGGGCCCTTCGTAATAAGCAATATTCAAACAAGTCCCCTCTGCAAGCATGTGGCAACAACAAGCCCAAAGGAAAAGTCATTGATGATTTTGCCTTATATAGTCCCACGTCCACACCTCTCACCTAGTCGTCCCATCTTTATGTGAAATAATCGTTAAATGCAAAACATAGGTTGCAGGTTTTAAAAGCTAAAGAGTAGGAAAGAGAACATAAAATTCATATAATAACAGCTGAAAACAAGGCTTAAGCGAAAAGCAATAAAGTTTTGAAAGAGCAAGTGGCATTGCTATAGGAAGCTCTCCTGATAGGGAAGACAGAATGGCAACGCATGAAGGCAGATGTGCAAAACATAAAGAAATCTGTAGTGGAAAGTACAGAGGTGGTGAATGTGAAACCATCCCAGGATAAAGGGAAAGTGGTTGCCCAAATAGACAACCATGAAGAGAAAACAAGAGAAGAAAGAAACAGAGATTCCACAAAAGTTTCCAAAACTTTGGCTCAAGTTATTAGCAATTTTGTTAATAGGGAAGGAGAAACAAACATTCGGGTTGACACACATGCAAGATAGAGAAAGCAAGGAAAGGCAAGATAGAGCAGCAACCATAATTATTAAAGGGGTGAAAGACTATGGGAAAAATGAATGTACTCTTGACCTTGCAAGGAACTTCTTGAAAGACAAGCTATTATGGCAAGGACAAATATGCCAAGCATGGAGGGTGGGTAAGTTTAACAGTGATAGAGTTAGGCTTATAAAAGTCATCATGCCTAGCTTGCGTGATAAATATATCATTCTAATCAAGAAGCATCTCTCGAGGGGTTCTCTTCTTTTTCTAGAAGAAGATTTCACTGTAACAGAACAAGGGGAAAGGAGGGAGGAAATGTCAAAGGTTAGGGTAGCAAGAGATAGCATGATAGCGTGATTCAGACCTCCTTCCAAAACATAGCAACAAGATGGTAATAAAGAAGAGGCAACAAAATCTTCAACAAGAAATCAAGAAGCAAGGTTAGTATGGGAAAGCAAGGAAAAATACTCGAATGTGAGTCTTTAATGTCAAAATAAATAACAATCAAGTCATACCCAAGTTTCCTTAAGATTAGTTTGTTGGAACTGCAGAGGTTACCCATGGCGACGAGGACCTGATTAGGGTCTATTGCGGAAGATAAAGACATAATTTGCCTCATAGAAACACGCGTGAAGGGTGCAAGACACCTGTGTTTGAAGGATACTAGAATATGGCAATGTGGAACAAGGCAGCAGGGAATGGCAAAGGACACGAGGATATCATGGTATTAGTGAGGGAAAAATAAGGCCATCTCATTCTGTTAGAAAATAAGGCTCAAATAAACAATTCATTTGGTTTAAAATATAAAAAAATGGAAATCACATCAGAATTGCAACATGCTATTTTGTGCCGCAAGTTTAAAAAATCTACAAAAGTAGAGGGTTTGACCACAAAGATCCCTTTGCAGCCTTAAAAGCACATATTGCAACATATTTTTAGCTAGGTGAAGTCCTTATATTGGGTGATTTCAATGCTAGGACTTGAAGTGAGCAAGCTAGCATTCTTTGCTGCAAAGAAGATTGCGACCCTATTTGGCTTACAAAAGAGAGTAATTATCAGTGAGAAAGAATTTCAGAGCACAAGGGATGCAATCTCTTTGGTGAAAAATTGCTTACTCTATGTGGGACTTTCGATTTAGTCATTTGTAATGGTTTGGCTAGATGGGCAAAGTCCTGTAATTTCACTTGCAATACTTACAATGGAGCAAGTGTAGTAGATTATGTAATTTGATCGCATGGTTTGTGTGAGAAAATGGAGGAAGTTTTGATTGGAGATCAAATTTGGGAGTTAAAATTAGATCACAAGGCAATTTATTTAAGTTTCTCTTGGTCTGGAAAGAAGCAATAAATGTCAAAAACTCAGTGTGTTCAACAAAATCTCCTATAGGAAAAAATTATTTTGACTCTAGAAAATTGTAATACCTTCAAAATGACGTTAGAGAGGCTCTTCGAGAAAGAGAAAATCCCAATTCACGACCTTCATAGTCACAAATTAACACATTTAATTCAAAGTGCACTTGCAAAGTGCAAAAGAGCAAAAATTAAGAAAGAAACAAATTGGTTTTCGGTTAATGCTTGGTTTGACGAGGAATGCAAAAAGGCAAAGAGAATGTCGAAAGAGTCAAACAAGGATTACATAAATCTCAAAGCTTACAAGTAGATATTAAGAAAGAAAAAGGTTGATTTCATGGTTTCAAGGAAGAAAGAACTAATCTCAACCCGAAATTATTTTGGAAGGAGCTCCAACCGAGAAAGCTGCAAACTGAAAATAGTATTACAAATTCTAAATAGTTTGACTATACAAGACAACTCCATGAGTAGGATCCCAAGGTTGACCCTCCTCCCTTGGTCAACATTGATATTGAACTCTTCACGGTGCAAGATGTAGAGAAGGGTATCAAGAAATTGGGAGTTGGAAAAGAAAAAGACTTAATTTAACTCCAAGCAAAGTATCTAAAGTGGGGCTTAAAGATTCTTTCACCTCACATTACAAAAAATTGCAGCAACATCATACAATAGGGGTTCCCCACAGATTGGACAACTAGTCTGAAAATACCTCTTTTCAAGGGTGGTGACGTCAATAATCCCTCCAATTATAGGACCATAATGATAAACCCCTTGTTTGCAAAGCTATTTGGAAGCATACTAGAAAATAAAATCAACAAGTGGGCAGAATAAAGAGATAAGCTTGTTAAAGGGAAAACAGGTTTTAGATCCAAACATTCCATAGTTGATCATTGTATAAATTTAAGGCACGTCATTGAAAAATATTGGGAGAAAAAGGAAGAAGTCTTCTGTTGCTTTGTCGATTTCAAAAAAGTGTTTGACACAGTTCCTAGGGATAAACTTTGGCACGCAATGGAGGAACTTGGAGTTCCTAGACATCTGAGAGCAGTTGTGCATAGGTTGTATGAAGAGGTGAAAGTCAAAATTAGAACTTCAACAGGCATTTCTAAAAGTTTTATAAGCGATATCGGGGTCAAGCAAGGTTGCCCATTATCTCCTACCCTTTTTGGTTTATATATCGACAAGCTTGAGGAGTGGTTAAATTCGCAAGCCATTTGGGAAAGTTTGTTATAAGGCTTCTTTTGTATGTAAATGACATTATTCTGATTGTTGAATATGCTCTTCGTTTGCAAGAGCACTTATTATCCCTTGAGCATTTTTGTAGAAGGGTGGGCATGCAAGTCAATATTAGCAAAATGAAAGTAGTGGTTTTCTCTAAAAAAAGAAAACATAAGCAGAATAAGTTCTACTTTGAAGGAAACAATCTAGAAGAAGTTGTGAAATACAAATACCTCATAATTGAATTCAATAAAAATCTCAGTTGGGATGGTTGTAGAAAGAAAAGAACTTTGGGGGGTTGGAAAGCATTTTATGCTTTTCAAAATAGGTGTAGAAAGGCAGAGTTATGGGACTGGAAAACCACTCAAACTCATTTTGGGCTTCTAATGATTTTGGTTATTCTCTATGGTTGTGAACTATGGGCCCTCAGTACATCTCACATGTAATGGAAACAAATTGAGAAAATTCAGAAGCGTTTGATTACAAACAAATTCAAAATAAAAAATGTAGTTCCTTAAGTTATCTTGTTAAGTGAAACAGGGGATGCTCTTATTGAAGCAATTACTAAGGTGCGATTCATAAGGTATTTTAAAAAAATTGACCAAATGGAAGAGGGCAAATGACCTAAGGTTGTATTTAATGACATATTGTGCAAAAGAAAGAAGACTTGGATGCAACAAAATAACAATGGTTTAGTAAATGGGGTATTTGCTTGAACATGTGTCCCATAAATAATAAGGAGACAAAAGCTTTTGTCATGGATAAGTTCCACAAACGTACTTGGGATAAGGAGCTAGGGAGAAAGAAAAAGTACTATATTGAAGTGTTTAATCCCACTCATAATCATCAACAAAAATAATACATAGAGGCCAATATTTCTTAGAGAGCCAAAATTCTTATTGCTTAGTTAACGACTAATTTTCATAAACTTTGTTGTGAAACATGGCGTTGGAAAAGGTCAAAAGAAGTGTGGGAAGAAAGAGCACGTATTTTTTGTTCTTCCGGAAAAGTGGAAACAAAAAATAATTTCATTTTAGAATGTGAGGCCTTCAAAGACAACAGGGAAAGTTATGTAGATATTTTGGCAACTAGCTGCTGGATAATCTATCTAGCGAGGGGTTCGCCAAGAAGCTGGGAGCATTTATTGTGAGGCTTCATAAGAAAAGGGGTGAATACATCAACCAGATGAAGAAGCAATATGTCCCATAGGCTATCTCTAGCCTCATGGACATTTAAATAATTTATTTCTTCTTTATTTCTATGGATGTTAAAATAATTGCTTTCTTTCTTCTTTCTTTCTATGTTCCATGACCTCATTTTCTATGAGGTTTAGATGTGTCCTTTTATTCCATGCAATAAAGTTTGAAGCACCAACTAACTTGTTTATTTCCTTTGCAAAAAGACAATTTGACATATTTTGATGTAAAAAACAAATATACTTACTTGTGAAGATGATCCTTTAACCCACTTCCTTCTTGAATTTGATGACGATATATGTAATAGAAAACTTCTTCTTGATGAAGATGGTTTTCTTCAAAAGTGATCCTTGACCCAAGGAGATGGAGGTCACCTCGAATCTTTTGATGATGATGACAACAATTTTTATCTTTGTTTCCCTCGGATGAGAATACTTCAAGATGATCTGGATAATAGTTCTTTCTTGGAAATAAGGTCATTGAGTTCTTCTTCCTTGAGATGATGATTTGAGCGAGATTCCCAAGAATGTTTCAAGTGTAGACTCTTTTCCTAAGCGAGCTAGGGTTTCAATACTTCCTTTAAGATGATGGTGTAGTTCTTGACTTCAAAATTCCTTGGAGATGAGAGGATCTTCTTGATGTTTTGATGCCCTTGATATCCTTCTAGAACTTCGTTTCTTGAGTGTTGGAGTTTCCTTTATTGAACTGTCATGCCTTGATTTGTCACCTTAGCTCTGATACCATGTTGAGAAAAGGGGCAATAACATAAGATGATTTCTCTTGGTTTGGTAACTGCTTGTGATGTATCTTTATTTTTCTTAATTAGCTTCTTGTTTCACTTGTTACTTATTAGTGTTTTCTTCATCAAACAACTACCAAATCATAAAGAACATTAAGACAAGGACACAAGATATAGGCTGTCAACTAGGGCCAAAACCTCTCCAGACTAAGAGGAAATCCCACAATGATTATTTTTCTTATAGAATCTTCAATTAACGAATTCCAAGACCTAGACCCCTAACCAAGAATACCTCTAAGACCAAGTCAATGATTCTTATTTGAAAAGCTTCTCCTTCCAGTAACTTTGACCTACTTAGCAACTGCAACTGAAACTTCGACTTATGCAGAAACTACAGCTTCGACTTGTCCAAAAAATGCAATTTCGACTTGGCCAGAAACTGCAACTTGACTTGCCCAAAAATTACAACTTCGACTTGTCTAGAAATTGCTACTTCTCTTCTTTGCCTCGGTATATTTTCTCTCCTAGAGAACTCAGCTTCCAAAACAACTCTTCTCGATAACCTAACTTCACTTCTACAACTCAGCTTCACTGCAACAATATGTTCCCTAATTCCTTTTCACATGTGGATAGAAGTAGCCCAAAACCAAGTCCAAAATAACTTGACTTTTCCTCCTCTATTGTCTTCCTCTTCTTCATACTTCTTCTTGTCCTTATGATCGAACTTGTGTGTGAGAGAGAAGTGTCTCCAAATGAGGTTGAGGTCTTATTTATATAGGCTTCTCATAGAGTCGAATTGCGCCTTCTAGGCTGACTTTAAGTGTCCTTAGGCCGACTTGATTCTTGCATGTTTGACATGATCTTAGAGGGTCTTTTAACCCTAATTTGTCTCAAATATTTCTTCTTACAATATGTAACATGCCCAAATGGGTCATTAATACATGACAATGACTCAATGACCTAGAAGAACTCAATGGATGCTTGACCTATAAAATAAATTATCTTGAGCATGAAACTCATGCCTCAAGACTTACAATAATATATTTATTTTTCTCTTTTTCATTAAATACATAAAATCATAATTACACATCATTATGAAGACCGAACCTAGTTACATATTTCAACAGGAAAGAGGGAAAGCATTATATACCACGCAGGGCAGCATGAACTGCAATATACACTGGAAAATTCACAATTAGATATGAAGCATTTTAGATACAATAGTATATATCTTAGTACGTATTGCATTTAGTGTTGTACTATTCCACACTTATTGATCACATTTCAAATCTAATGTATATCACAGTTGTAATGCATTTGATGAAAGGTTTGGAGGAAACAGAGGAGGGGTTTGGAAAATTGAATGAGCTACCTAGTAGACATTGATCTATTATTCAAGCAAAGAGACCTTAAAGTTTTTGCAATAATGTCTTAGCAATCTTTACACCAGTAGTAACAAGGCAAAGGAGGAAGAACAAAAGCAAAACTCCAAGTAGACTAAGGTAGCATAGTTTCAATTATTTTAGTTGTTTGTGCAATAAAGTTTTGTTTTTTTTTACACTTATGTAAATTGAAACTTTCTACCTTATTTAGAAGAAGAAGAAAAAATGAAAAATGAAAAACACAATTCCTATTATGGAATCAATTTTTTTGAGTGTGGGAAAGGTTTGGAGGTAATACAGGAGGGGTTTGGCAAATTGAATGAGCTAACTAGCAGGCGTTGATCTATTGTTCAAGCAAAGAAACCTTAATTTTTTTCCAAGAATGTCTTAGCAATATCTTCAGTGGGCGTAGTAAGTCAAAGGAGGAAGAACAAAGACAAAACTCAAAGTAGACTAACGTAGGATATTTCAATTATTTTAGTTGTTTGTGTAATAAAGATTGTTTTTTGCATTTATTTCAATTGCAACTTTCTACCTCATTCAGAAGACCTTAAAACTTTTCTCATTAACCTAATTCATAGATTCAATCCTCTAATATTATATAAGAAAATATAGTCTAGCCATTCTCGTGAGATCAAATCTCTCACTGTATTCAATAAAAAAGAGCATGTGTTATTCTCCACAACACAAAGTGTGTGAAGGAACATCTAGGTTAGAAATAAAACCTTGAAACTTTTCTCATTAAGTTAACTCATAGATTCAATCCTCTAATATTCTATAAGAAAATATAGGCTAGTCATTCTCGTGAGAGCAAATCTCTCACCATATTCAATATACAAGAGCATGTGGATCTCTCACCATATTCAATATACAAGAGCATGTGGCATTCTCCACAACACATAGTGTGTGAAGGAACATCTAGGTTGGTTTCTAAATTTCTATACGTGTAGTTGCAAGGTTTCTTTGTCTATTTTTCAAGTTTGGGTATGGACTATATGTGTATGAACACAAGCATGTACATATGCACAAGTATATCCACAAGTATTTATTGTCTGAGTTTCTAGGCATGGCAATGAATTGTAGGTGCATGAATTAGAATATGCCCAAATGCACTGAAAGAGCACATGCATGAGCTCGAGTTAGAAAAGCTTATAAGTATAGGGAAACACTAGATTTCATATTTTACGTACAAGTACTAAATAGTAGCATTTTTAAACAACAAAGAGCTAGTTTTTAAGGGTCTATGTTCATATTCAGTTGATAAAGGAAGAAGATAGATTACATGGGTTTATAGGAATATGTTGTTGATGAAGGAAGAAGATAGTTGGGGAAATTCAAGAGTAGAAGGCAATAAATTACACAACTACGATGTCTTACAAACTATTGCATGACTGTTGTTACAAGTCAACAACAATTATGGAATTACTGTTGACTCGAATTAACATGAAATTATAACATACACCAATAATCAACAACAATGGCTATTGCGTAGCCATCTCTGCATAGGGTCTAGTTATATGGACTTTCAAATGTGCAGAAACAAAAGGTTTCTTGTCCAAACAAGCAAGCAAAACACACAACTCCTATTATGGAATGGGTTTCCTTGAGTGCATGATAAGTTTGGAGGGAAGAGAGGAAGGGATTAGTAGAATCACTTATATCTTTGCCTTTCTTGTTAGACGGGTAGAAGTACACAGATTGTTAGATCACTGTTACATGACATAACATGTGATTTTAGTGGAATTTCAAGATAGGTTCATGTCGAACTGGATTTTTGCAGATTGTCAAATTCAGCTTGTTCGTCCTCTTCATTAGAATTTGGTTACAATCTTTGTTGGAGAATGGGGAGGTAAGTAAGACTGGCCATGCTACCTATATTTTTCCTTGGGAAATATTGGCGACAAGAATTGCAACCCTCTTTGAAGACAAACATATCACACAAGACATGATCTTCTATAAAGTATAGGAAAAACAGAAGCACCGCTATATAGGTGGAAATCCCAAGATAGGGAAGACAAATTTGTGACTAAGAAAGTCAAAATTTAGGGGGTGGAAAGTACCAACACTAGTTTTTCTGTCTATTCTCATCCACCAAAAAAGTATCCTACAAAATGCATTGCAAAAGTTGAAGCTAAGCATGCAGCAACACTTCTTTCAAATAATGTCGCCCATAAGAATCTTCAAGTTGAGAAGAAATCATAACATAAAATGGTTAAGCAAAATGAAAAAGCAGGACAATATAATATTGCTGAGCAGCATAATACCCATCCAAACAAGAAGGAAGACCTACAATATTTTAGAGAAGATGAACAAAATCTCTTAAAAGTTGCAAATCATGATATGGAGAATTTAACCAAACATATGTAAGAGGTACAAAAGATACCAGAAGTTTTCTAGAAATAAAGGAAAGCATCTTTAGAAGAAGAACTATCTAAAGCATATGCAGAAACTCCTGAAGAACCAAGGAAGAGATATAAATGAGGAAGATAATTTGAGAAAGACTAGGGTGCAAGAAAGCTAGGAAGTGAAAGTGAGGCTCAAGAAGAAGATTTTGCAGAAACAAAAAAGAAGGCAGAATGTAATCTCATATATGTAGTTAATTACTACATCTCGACTTTGGTTTTGTCCAAATGATTACTCACTATAACTTATATATTTTGCAATAGACATCAAATGTCAATACACCTTGGAAGAATACAAAGGCCTTCCTTGATACTACTAGAGCTAAGAAAAAGGAGGATAAATGTTAGTTTATGGTTGAATAGCTATAAGAGTATCGCAATTTCCCTTTTTTTGAGTGTGGTACAGGAAGGGTTGGTATATTCTAATAATGATGTTGAGGTAGGGTTGCCAAATTTTTTGATGACATTAGGAGTGGAAGAAGGTTTGGGGTAGCTGCAAAACAAGTCTAGATGGAAATAAACCTAAATATACGAAGAAAAAATAAGACTGATTAGTCTACCTATATTTGTCCTTTCGGGAATATTTCTAACAAGAAATGCAATGCTATTCCAAGACAAACTTATCACACCAACCATGGTCAGTGCAGGAAGCAGAGTAGCACCGCTTAGAGGTGGAAAAACCAAGATAATTGAGAGATATTTTTCACACAAAGTTTCAATATCTAGGGGGTGGATACCACCAACAATCGTCTTTCTTCCTATTCTCATCCTCCCAAAAAGTATCCTACAAAATACATTTCAAAAGTTGATGTTGAGCTTGTAGGAAAACCTATTCCAAATATTGGTACCCACAAGAATCTTTGAGTTGAGAAGAAATCACAAGTTAAATTGGTTAAGCAAAATAAAGAAGCAGTAAGCTATTCTAAGTCCATCAAAAGCAACTAAGGATAATATATTCTTATTGAGTTGTACACTACTCATCCAAACAAGTAGAAAGACCTACAAGCTTTCAAACAAGATGAAGAGAATTTGTCAAAGTTGCAAATCATGATATGAAGCTTAGGCAAAGATATGTAAGAGGTAAAGAAGATACCATATATGACTATTTACAAATTCCTAATTTCGAGAGGTGCCTGCAATATATTGTAAAGGTTAGATATTATATACAACTATTTACAAAATCTCACCTTTGAGTTAAAAATCATTTGCCTATTGAACAAAAATCATTTGGAACTACACAATATCTTCAATATTGAAAACTTTACCTCATTCTCACTTTTCCACAATGTTGTTTCCAATAGGGTTCTCCATTCAACAACCTAAAAAAACTCTTAAACTCTCTATACAAAATATAGACAACTCCATGAGGAGAGCCATGAATTATCTAAATCCATGCACCTAATGTATCATTTATAAATTGTTACAACCAAGGTTGAAATCTTTGCACTATTTAAGAATATACGACTTGAAAGACAATTTCGAATAAATTAGTGAACATAACATTATGTTTAGAGTTTTATACATATAGTGAGGGAGGGAGAGAAGACAAAAAGTGAAGAATATATCTGACTCCGCCTTTTTTGGTGATTTGTAATTCTTTGTTTCACATCTACATGGTTCAAACCAAATTTATTAGTTGATTCTTAATCATTTTGTATAAGTACCAAGTCGAATTTTCCTCTAGGGAATGATTGAAAAAATCTAGGAATGTGTTCCCTGCCATTTAATGAAAATTCCTAGTATTTGGGACTAGATCCATTAATCGAGCGATTTTGGTGGGGAAAGATTCCTCCATTCATGGGGAATGATTCATAATCATTTTGTATAAGTACCAAGTCGAATTTGCCTCTAGGAGGAGATTTTCATTAGTGTTATTGTGGACAGAGCTTGTATTCTTGCAGCTCCATTGTATTTTCTTGTAGGGATGTAATTCTATTGATGAAAATAATGAAGATTAGTGTCATGTTCAACTTCTAAACCTTGTTTTCCTCCATAGGTCTCAGATTTTCCTTGGGCTTGGCCATCCCAAGAATCTCAGATTCCTTTTGTATCATTTTCTTTCATTCTTTTCACTGCTTATTCACATGCATCTCTAGCTTTTATTTCTTTCTATTTCTGCATTTAGTATTAATGATTTCTTGTGGTAGGATTGAGTTAAATGGTTGATGTAAGTTCTTTTGTAGAATCACAAGCATTATTTCATCCTTGGAAAAGATTTGGAAGTTCATAATAATCATTGAGTTGCTTGGATTAGTCTTCTTATTCCCAAATCTAGATTGTTGGACCTTCTTTTTAGCAAAGAACAATAAATTTCCGCTATTTGTAGAGCATGCTAACATGCTTCAATCGAATTGATTCCACTTGCATTAGATCACAAAAACATTCTAGTTCATAACAAAAATTACCCCATTGCATTTGCACTTGATTTCGTTAGGCATTTTTTAGATTTACTAGTTCACTAGTTCTCGAATTTCTAGACTTTCAACTAGTAACATTTTTATTTTTATTTTTATTTTTATTTTTTTGCATGGGTTAACAGAGGTATTTTTGAGTGGTTCCACTTGGAATGGGGACCTAATACATCCTAATTAATACCAAAATTTGTCCCATCCAATTTGTATTTGATTTTATTGGTCATTCGATGAATTATAGTAAATATGTACATCCTGTTGCAACACCGAGGCCCATCACTTTTTGGCGCCATTGAAGGGGAGGTGTCAAAGTATGCATTGTTTTATTCCCTAGTTGTTTAATTTCTTTTTACTTTTTACAAAAACAAAAACAAAAAATGCATTAGGCATATTTAATTTCAAAAGTAGAAAATTGCATTGCATTATAGTTTTCATTCAATCATAAAAACAAAAACAAAAACATTCTCCAACACCAACCCCCCCATTTGATCACACGGTGTAGTAAGAGCCACATCACCATTCACTTCTGCAGGTAGAAGAAGAATATGACAAAGAATGTAGAAGAAATGGATGGAGATGATGACAATGAGGAAGATCCTCACAGATTTCCCTTTCATGATATTGATGGTAGTGTGCACATGAAGACCATCCCTCCCTCATTTCTTCAAAAAATTCATGGTCTAAAGTCAGAGGATTCAGAAACCTTTCTCTTTGAATTTGAAATTGTTTGTCTATCTTATGGTTACTTGTTAAAAACTCAAAAATTGAGATTGTTTCTGACAACTTTGAAGGATAGAGCTCTTAAATGGTTCATGAGTTTAGGGACTGATTCAATAAGATCATGGAATGATATGCAAAAGATATTTATAGAAAAATATAAAGATCATGATCTTAAAGAAGAAAGCTTTATAATGAATCAAAGAAAAGATGAGAGTCTAGAGGATCTAACAAAGAGGTTCATGTATAATGTTAAGAGGGGAAAACTACATCATTTAGGATCTGACACACTAAAAACCTTCTTACTTAGAACAATTAGGGATGAGTGGATTTCTCTGCTTAATCTCATGAGTAGAGGTGATGTATACCAATTATCATTTGAGGAAATTTGTGAAACATGCAAACACATATCAAGAGGAAAAGCAAGGGTAGGTAAATCAACATCAAGATTGGTAAGTCAAGCTAAACTTGGAAATTTGCTTGATGATTTTAAAACATAAATTCTTAGTAATCTAGCAAAACAAGTAGAAATGTTAAGAATGCAAGATGAAGGAAAAGAAAAATGCTTATATTTGTGTTGCAGAATCACAGGATGTTAAACATTGTCCATCATTATTAAGGTTGAAGAAAGTTCACCAAGAGGACAATGGAGCAAGTCAATTTCCAATACATCAATGTTATGTAACTCCAAGAGAACCATGCCAGCCTATTCAGCCTAATATGAAGCAAGATCCTAATTCACAATTCCAAGGTTATGCATATCCACCTCAAAGTAATCGGAACACACCCTTTCCTTGGCAACATTGGCCATATCAACCCCAAAACCAATCTTAGCAACAAGGTTGGCAAGGAACTTATGGGATCCATCCACAATATCCTCAGTATTTTCCTCAATATCCTCCATATCAAACTCCATGTTATCCTTACCATTCACCTCCACCACAACCACAACCCCATCCACATCCATCTCAAATATACACTCCCACTCAACTACCTAACCAAAAGAAGAAGATTCAAATAAGAAGACCACAAAACCATTGGCTACGACTGATGAAGAGTAGACATCAAAATCAGAGATCGGGAGAACTCCCTCACATTTACCATCAAATCCTCCATGTATTCAAGAGAGCAATCAGTAAAAAGAGGAAGATTTGAATGCCATGGTAGAAGAAGACACGAAGAATGATCCATATCAGTAAAAGGACCAAGGACATCACAACTATATTGAAATATGGTTCAAGACAGTCACTAAGTTGCCGCATCACTCTCTTCCTCAACTATGCTTAATCCTTTCAAAGTCAAATCATTTGGTCTTTGAAATCCAAGTACATGTCAAACGCATACATTTCAAGCCTCCACATCATTTTGTCTATCATCTTGATGTGCACATGGCTCCATTGGAAGTATTCTTATACTTG